>JBBPCX010114662.1:3393-20812 GCA_037974365.1 Hydrocynus forskahlii
ATTTGAGGTATTCAGCTGCCAACTGTGTTTATCCAAATCATCCATCCAAGTACTCCAACCATGTATTATTGTTTTGCCCTTTGACTACAAAACCATTTCTATATGGTGCTCCTTCATATAATTCCAATTTTTCACATGAGCTGGTTCCCATTCTGCTCTAACGGGATTATTTTGTTCCGTGGATCAGTGCAAGCATATGGGATATAGAGTAGGAGCCATGGTAAGGTGAAAGAAGGAGAAATGGATTGTGTGTAGCATGTGTGTACTTTATGGGGAGCACATAGTGTGTGAAGCTGGCACAGGCTAAATGCTAGCAATGGGTCTCCAACACTGACACACATTCAAATGTATTTATCACGCAGACTGTTATATACCACTATCTACGTGTCATTGAATGAGCACATGGTATTATTTTATTCATTCCTTTATTATTCGAGCCACGTATCCTTAATCAGTGTTGCGGGTGTTACTGGAGCCTGTCCCTGCTCTCAAAAGATGGAAAGACACCCTAGACAGATCAACAGTCCATCACAGTAAATGTGGGACATTGTAAAAAAAATTACCTAAAGAAATTTTCACTAAAGAAATTTTTCCTAAATAAAATTTCACTGGGTTCACTGGGTGGTTTGGATAGTAAAAAAGTCTAGATATATTTGTGTTGCAGACATTGTGACAACAATGGAAAGTTGATAAGTTTTTTTTATAATTAACAATTTCATATTCAACCACTCTAAATGACTTTAATCTCAGTCACCACTGAAGTTTTGAAAAATTAGTAGAATCAAATATCATAGCACTTAGGATGGTACAACCTAGAGTTCTTTGCAGTGTTGGTTTCAGTGATTTTTTTCTTTTTTCATCAGTTGTGTTACTAATACATTTTTACTTGTAATTTACTTTTTTTAAAACAACTTTAATAATTGTACTTTTCTCTACTGTTGCATGCTATACACTATAATAGACCAGTACAATCAGTACTGGCATATAGTTAAAAAGTGGTGCCTGGTATTACGCTCTTTGGTGGCACAATTGTCCAAGACTTACTTTTAGAATATCTCAAGTTCTAACCTTGGCAGTACCATTCTTTGTAACATTTTTGCCAACAGGCAAAACCATTGTCATCCAAAATGGCCCACTGATAGGAATAAAAAAACTGTCCAGGGCTGAAGCTCACAAGGACCAAAACCATTGGTTGTGCTTGAGAAAAGTGGTTAGAAGTTGGAAAGCCATGTGATGTGTAGCTTTCAAATGATATACAGTTTCAAATGACAGTTTTAGAAAATAGGTGGAAACCCATTAAAAATAGTAAAAATGTCTTTGTTACACATACATGAAGGCCAGATTCACCGAGAGCATGGTAGTAGCAGCTTTGATCTATGTTTAGCTATGCCATCGCACTTTACATTTACCTCATTTGGAAGATGTTTTCATTCAAAAGCAAATGGCAGTTTTGCGGATCACATGTATAGGCAAGTGTTGTGTTAGAAATCTTCAAGGACCCTTATTGGCGTTAGGAATTACACCAATTTCTCTTGATGTTATCCACTACACTAACCATCCACTGGATGTGACTGTCATTGTCAAATGTACACATACACAGGAGGACTGTTGATTTACATGTATACGTGGTTTGTTCCAGAATTGCCTCCTTAGCTTGGTCTTGAGGGAAGGATGGCCCAGTGTGCTAACAATAGCACTGAGGCAGCGGAGAGGTTTAAATGCCCTTGGGGAGACTTCCGGGAGCCTACAGGTCATTCTAACAATATCTCTCCCTCCAGGCCTGGTTATTTCACCAAGTGATCAGAGGCACCAGCCTCACAGCACAGCTGCGGCGGACCTTTAAAGAGTCCAGGGCGGAAGATATCCGAGAAGGCCCTTAAGCCATTTAATGCCACCCTGCATCCGTCTCGTGTCAACCCAGCCTTGTTGTTTGGGAAGCAAATATCAAAGTGGATGCCTAGAGGGCAGGAGTAATATGGCGAGAGGGCAGCGAGATTGTTGGTACATTTGCGTACGGCGAGCATGGGTTTACACATTCAAAATGCCAATATCCATGCCCAAAGCACATTAAAAGTGACTGGCGGCAAGCAGGGATTTGCTTCAGCTGACCTTGTCAAGGACTTGCGAAGCACACACAGTTTACAGAGGCGAAAGCAGGACCCTTTCTTCAGCGTTCGCTCATAAACACGAACTCCAATTTGTTTCCACGGAGAGCAGAGGCTGGGACTGCTGTCCTCTGTATTCTAATCAGGACAAAAGCAGATTGCCGTGACAACCAAGACTCAGAGACAGAGACTGTTAGCAGCTGCTTTGGTGCGTGACTATGTGACAGCAGCAAAAACACATCACAAAAAAAAAACATATTACACATTTTGCTTGTAATAAAAATGTATGGTAGATCGGTATGGCTTTATGTTCCAGTGCTAATGTGTTTTAGCATTATCGTTTTCAACCCCTTTTTTTATCCAAGGCTGGTTTTGTTATTGTAGATTTAAAACAGCGGTCTTCAAACCTGTCCCTGTTTTTGGTTGGAAATCAACTCGCAGTGCATATGGATGGTGCACTTTTGGTGGGCCCTGAGAACCAGTTTGAGAACCACTGCTTTGAAAGGCCCATATTCAATGTATTTCTTGGTTTTAATGAGGTCTTGTTTATAAAATTTGGGTGGGCTTCTGCACCAGAACCACAATTTATTTCTGCATGACCATTTCCAACTTATTACTATGCCCAAGACTGGTATTTGTAAATGACCTTTGTTTTGACATTAACCTCCATGGGTTTATTCCAACAAGCTGCCCTTAAATCAGCCTTGATGACAACTGATGCTTGTGAGAATGTGGCCATAAACTCCCAGCTTTGGTTTTGGAGGATCCAGAGTTGGGAGTCCACCATGTACCAACTATCATAAAACTGGAAGTTTTGGCTCTTAACCAATAGCCAGTGGAAAAAGAACAGTTCCACATTTTTCTGGTACAAAAGGTTCAAGTATTTTCTGCATTGGAAAAATGCCCAAAATGAACTGTCCAGTTCACAAGAATCAAGCTGAAGCTGAAATATGCAGGGAAGCACTGTTAATATTTTTAAAGCGGTCAAATCATTACCTCACAAATCTCAGAAATCTCCAAAGTGACAGTTTTACAGGAGAAGAAAAAAATAATCAAAACAGAGGTTAACGTAAAACAATTTTTTGGACTTTTTCTCATGGTCCGTTTATCACAAACTTCTGACACAGCATTTTCCTACCATGGATATAGGTAAAAATACAACAAGATGCAAGGTTCCAACAGTAAAGATCCTCCATGTTTATCACATCACAAACATGATGAATTCAGAAAGTTCCGTTTATGCTGGATGAGCTGTATGGACTAGGGACATACACTTTCCTTCAAATAAATAAATAAACAAGGCAAATTTTCAATGATATGAACTCTTTGCAAAAGACAGAAAGACAAAGAGAGAACAGAGTGCCACTGGTTACAGGTCGTCTCACATATTCATTCCTAATTAAATACGCAATGCGTTCCTTTTGTTTGTTTATGAAAAATTCAAGAGTGAAGGGGAGCACGGTGGCTCCGGCTCAGTAGGCTGACCCGGACTTGAACTGCCGCTCTGATTCGGCACGATCTCAGGGGACAGTGCGCCAGACTCATTTCGAGCTAACAGCTTCATGATGTGATAATAATTCTCCCTCACAGGTTGCAAGATGTCATCCCTGCAACTTTATTGAATGATGAATGATCCTAATTCCGGCCGAGCCGTCGCGCTACGTAGAGAAACGACAGCATTTCAATAAGGTCGCCTGGTCTGCCTGCACGGGGAAACTCCTCGGCCTTGTGGCCAAATGAGATCTCATCAATATAGAAGCTAAGTGGAATAATGCCCACATATGGAATGAAAATGGCCATTGCATTTTCACCATTTTAGCACAGATGCCTTTAGACAAGCACAGGAGTGTGGGAAATTCTTTCTGCTTTCTGCTTTCTGCTCTCGCTCTCCTTTCTCATTTCCACATGCAATTAAAATATGAATTTGCTCGATTCTTACATAAAAATGTCTGTCTGGTTCCAATTCAACCCCACTTCACCCACTGGGCTTAAGAAGAAGAAAGAGCAGAGCGAGAGAAAAAGAGAGGGGCTTTGACTCTTCAATGTCTCTTTTTTAACTGCTTAGAGATAAATATACTCAATAAAGAGGAATTAAAAGAGTAAACAGACTAAAACACTCCCAGCATGCCGGCATGACTGTAATGTGAAGCTCCTTCATTATGAATTTTAAAAAATGACCTTTATCTCGGATTTCTTGCTCAGTTTTACATGTTGTTGCATTTAAAAAGCTCAAGGACAAATGGGTTCATCTGCGGAAGACCGGCTTTTTTCTCCAGAGTGAGGGGCAAGAAAAGCACCTGGATAGTGAGCTGGATCAATGCCATCAAAGGGCCCATTTGGTAAAATAAACATTTCCTTAATTTTCTTTAAAATAAAGAGATATGTAAACACTGTTAACCTTGTCCATTCATACTGTCCATTTGTAGAAACTAATCTGCAAAACAACTTGTTTTAATTGCTTGTTTTTTGTGATGTCACAGAAACCTGTGCATTTATATACAGCAGTTTATAGACCTTCCCATTCGCGCTGAAGTTATAAAGAGCGTTTCAGACTGGACTGCTTTAGAAATGAAGTACGATACAATCCGATTTGACCTTTTTTCAGATTTTAAGAGGAACCGAGACTCACAAAAGGAAACCATCCACTTCTGGTTGGATAGCAAAAGAGAATAATGTAATATTACTATGGAGAAGACTTACAATATTTAAGAGGCAGAGGTATACAGACTAGAGGGTATTTTGAGTGGTAGCAGATTTAAGTGACATGCAGGTTATCCATGGTGGTCAAACTGGTCTGGAGAACAACTGAGCCAGAGAACCCAGTGATGGTCAATTTGATGGTCAATGTCCAAGGCCATTTATTAAGATAATAATATGGAATTTGGCAGCTTTTGGGCCTAAATGAAGGGCAATTGCTTTTTGAGGCCAGTCTTTTATGTCCTTTACACAGTCCTCAATCTTCTTTAATCTCAGGATCACCCGGTTTGGCTGATTCACACACTTGTTTGACATCTGCACCTTGTGAACCTTGTGGGACTCCACTATTTCCTTTTCTATGTTATGATGTTTCACTGTTCATCCTTACAAACTAAACCAGGACAAGGCTATTTCCATGAGCTCAACCAGGTTTTCTAGTCTACCTAATAGTATAGTTTGGTCTACGATGTCAAATGTCATATGGAGGTCAAGCAAACTGCCTAAGTCCTTCTGTTCTGAAACACAGCAGAAAAATCTCTGAGATGTAAAACGGATTAAAGATGGTAATTTTACACTGAATGCCAGTATTATTTCGTAAGACTGGGCTAAGCTGGGATACAAAAGAGTCACCTGTCAGACAGTATCTGGGGGTTATTTCTCGTGAAGTCTTACAGTTATTTCAAAAAAGGACCTGACTATGTTGATAAAAGTTCAATGAGATTAAAGGGATGTCTTATTTGGGACTTTTCTGTCCTCTGGGAGTGCAGTGAGTCAGAGTGCCAATAAATGTGAAGATGTTCTTCCAAACACGATTATCAGGAATGAATCAACCGCTCACAAGTGACGAATTCAGCAGCTTGATCACTGCTGCCTTGGACAATGCTTCAACTATACTTCACACAGATCCTGAATCTGGGCAAGCCCACAGGATATGTAGAGAAATAACGCCATCCAAGTCAATTTAGCCTATATTTCATGGGAAAATGGGGAAAGAGCTCTTGAAACCTGCATCAGGGCCATCAATACTTTTCTGGCATCTATATTTTTATTTTATTTTAGTGTATAGAGGAGCAGTGAGTCACAGTGCTAGTCAATTTCGAAGATACCAAGTCAAGGCAGCTGAGAGGAGGCTTTCAAAGCTTTTAACATAGTTTAGGTGAAATCAAGCACTCGGTCAACCCTGGCTTGGAGAATGCTCCAATTACTGGGCTTGACAGGCAGAAAAAAACACCACAAAACCACCCCCAGATCCTAATTTTGTTAGAGAAAAGACAGCATTTTAACAAGGCCATTCAGTCGAGCCGCATCAAGCCTGCTCAACGAGGAAAAAAAGCTCCAATTGCTGATCTGAACAGGTGACTCCAGGTGAAAAATCAGTTGGAGCAGCACTAGGCCCCCCTAGGTATTGACGCTTTTCATGTACCATCAATTCTTGAAACAAGCCCCTGGCACTCAAACTGGAACCATAAACGTTTGTAATGGACAAACTGCTTTTACTGCACCTTTGACCTTTATAAATTACTGCCTGACAGCAAATGCCTGAATGACCACAAGGCCGTAAAGACACTGGGACAGAGTACAGAAGAGCAAACTCTGCTCCGTCTGGAGCCGCACAGCATCAAATGTGGATCAGTCGCCATCCTCTTTTAGAAAGGCACCCAGTTTATGTCTCCGTAAAGCACAACAAAGACTCAGCAGAGCTAATTATGGGACACGACAGCTTTGTAAATACATCTAATGAGAGCGAAAGAGAGAAAGAGAGAGGGAGAGTGTGCGTGAGCGTGTAAGAAGGCGGCATATCTCGATGGCAATTCTTAGCAGGGGGCATTGGCTGCCAAGGCTGCAGCTCCTCAAGGGGATGTGAGCTGGAAGAGAAGAAAATTTGTTCTCTCTCACCTACCCCTCTCCTTCGCTTTCTCTCTCGCTCTCATTTGAAACTTCACCTCTAAAACACTCTCCATGTGTATTATTGCATTTCATTATTTCTTTTTCTCGGCCCATTAAAAATTGTGCATCCGCATCGACTGAGAGAGCGCGCCGCTCTTTTAACGACGAATGAAATGAGTCATGGATCAGCCAGAGCAAAACTGAAGGATGGAAGAGGAGGTGATTATTTGTATAATGTTTTTGATGGCGTTATTAACAGTACGACAAGTTAGTATGCAAATAAAACATAAACTACAATTGATATCGCAAAATATTCCCTTCCTCTTGGATCTGGAATTAACTTTGTGACCTCTGACCGCTGTATAGTTCTTTCCTGCTTCTGTTGTAATCAGAATCAGAATTAGAAAACTTTGTTAATCCCAGAGGAAATTGCTTATACAATGACTGCACAGCCACACAGAGATACAAAGACAAGAACAATATAAAATACAGCATAAGTCAAAATACAAGTCAAAATAAAGCTCTCAAGAAATCCTCCAAAAATGCTTACTACTAAAAACTGCCCTACAGTCGTCCATGCTACACTTATTATCCACCATTTTCTCTTAGGGTTAATGATGTAATACACGTTTTTTTGTGTCCAGATCTATGGCATTTATCATCATCAGTCTAACCATGAATGCAGAACAGCAAGAAGACTTTTCAACAACAAGAAGGATATGAGATCAATTCCTGGCCAGGACGGTTGAGGGTCCTTTCCGTGGGGAGTTTGAATGGGTTCCCCTTGTCTGTATGGGTTTCCACCAGGTGCACCGGTTTCCTCCCATAGCCCAAAGTCATGTACATCAGGTGAACCGGAGATGCTAAATTGCCACAACGTGTGAATGTGTGTGTTCGTGTGTCTGTGATGGACTGGTGCCCTGTCCAGGGTGTTTCTCCAGCTTTCACAGTATGAGTGCTGTGGTAGGCTCCATCACCCCATGCAGCCCTGGTTAAGGATAAGTGGTTCTCATAACAGATGGAAGGATGTTTGAATCCTTACAAATCATAACACAGGGCCCCTGTGATCTGGAGGTTGTGGGTTCGAATCCCAGGACTGACAGTGGCACCACTGATTTACCCTGAGCAAGGTACCATCCCCACACACTGCTCCCTGGGCGCTAAATCACTGGCTGCCCACTGCTTCACTTGGTAAAAGGGTAAAATGCAGAGAAAGAGTTTCACACTGTTCACACTGTGTGGTGTGTTCATGTGTGACTATAAGGAACAGCAGAGTCAACATTGTACATCTGTCTTATTGCATTTCATTCTGGACGCATTGTCTGCTCTTTTTCCACACAGTTAATTGTACTGAACAATTAATTTTTAATATTTTTTAGGAGATTTATCACCTGTCCACTTGTTTTCTGATATGTCATGATAAATGAATTACTGCGTTTGGTTCCTCACTTTGTTGTGTTGAGAAAGAAAAACTAAAATGACTTGACATTACTTCTTATCATAATCATGGTCTGCTCCAGTGGGACCCAGAGGAGGATGGACTTCTCATCTGAGAGTTTCTCCTTTTGAGGCATGGTTCCTCTCAGTGTTTCTTTCTCATGCTGTTAGGAAGATTCTCCTTTTGAATCTTGGTTTCTCTCAGTGGGTTTCCTCACACTCTTAAGTAGTTTCACATTCGGAGTCAGTGGTTCTTCTTCAGGCTCTGGCATCTGACACTCATTATGTTTTTTTTTTTGTTTGTTTTTGTTGTTTTTTTTAGGAAAATAGCTCTGGGAGATGATCTGTTGTACGAAGTGCCTAAATTGAACAGTAACATGACATGTTTATGTATGGAATCTTCACTGTTATGTAACAGAGTTGCCAAGTTTTCTATGTTTGTTTATGTTTTTTAATTTTGCAAAGATATTGTTGAGATTTGAAATACCCATTTGCCTTCTCTCCTTCTTTTCCTTCATTTAACTACAAATTGTCTAATTATAAGTTAGGTCTCAGTTTCATAACAAAATAAATAAGTATATGCCACCCACTTATTTTGATTCTGTTGTTCAATTTGCCACTGTATCTGCAGGTGATGTGAGTTTTACACCCTGCCGAAGAGAGAACAAAGAAATAATTGATGATGGAGCAATTCATTATGAACTCATTAAAAAGGCAAATCGAATTCAAGCTGTGTTCATTTGGTATCTGTCATGATTTAACTGATGTTCTCCTTTCTTCTCTTGGAAATTCAGTTTACTTAGTTTATACCCCTTGTTATCACGTCCCTCTTTAAGTGACAGGATGTGCTTCGAGCTGCCAAGAAAACAGCTAGAAACATCTATTTCAGCTCTGAGCAGAAAAAAAAAACACTTCTGTCAGTGTCTAGTGTCTGTCCGTCTATCTATCTATCTATCTATCTATCTATCTATCTGTCTATCTATCTATCTATCTATCTATCTATCTATCTATCTATCTATCTATCTATCTATCTATTTATCTATCTATCTATCCATCTGTCTATCTGTATATCTATCTATCTATCTATCCATCTGTCTATCTATCTATCTATCTATCTATCTATCTATCCATCTGTCTATCTGTATATCTATCTATCTATCTATCTATCTATCATCTGTCTATCTATCTGTCTATCTATCTATCTGTCTATCTATCTATCTATCTGTCTGTCTAGCGGACAGTCTGTCTGTCCGTCCGTCCATCTGTCTGTCTGTCTGTCTGTCTGTTTATTTGTCTGTCTATCTGCCTGTCTGTCTATCTGTCTATCTATATATCTGTCTGTCTGTCTATCTACCCCTTATTGCTTTCCTCTTTAAGTGACAGAATGTGCTTTGATCTTCCAAGACAACAGCAAGAAACATCTATTTCACCTCAAAGCAGAACTGAAATCTGTCTATATATTTTGAGACCCATATTCCAAAAGGTATCTACAAAAAATGTTATACAGTGGGGGTCCACAGATCTGGTTTTGGAGGTCTGGTGTCCAGCAGTATTTGGTGATTTCCCTGCTCAAACACACCTGATCCAACTCACCTGTAACTTGCCTAATTTGGTGAGTGTGTTTGAATAGGGGAACTTGGTGTGTCCCTGCTAAACAACATTGTCCTTTGTAGAAACACTGGATAGTCTCTATACTGTGGCCAGTGATATCATGGTGTGGTCAGTGTTGTTCTGGCCATTTCCAGGAGGTGGCAGCAGTGGCTAATACAGTCTTACTCACTTGTCCTTTCCTGTGGCCTGTACCCTCGTACTATACTGTAGCAAAGATTTATTTTCAGCTTATTAATAAGAAGTGTGATAAGTATCAAAATGTTTTTGATTGTTGCTAGTACAAAGTCTGGAATATGATGTGCTCTGCATTTGCATTAAATTACATCAACACTAACGTAGATTATTATACAACCTAGCTAATCTTTTTGCACACTGGGGTGAGCAACATTCAGAACGGTGTTAATGTGCTTCTTTGAAAAAGATATAAAGGGTATATAGTTAGCAGTTAAGTTGTTCAAAGCTGAAGATGACAAATCAGTTTCAATGGGTGTTGGTACTAGATGAACGGATAAATATTACAGGGAATAAAAGAATAGATCGGATCTAATCCTGTTACAAATCTGAAATAGCACACACTCACATGTGACACGTGATGACATCAGTTTAGTGTATTGGTTTAGTTGTCGAACAAAACTGAACAAAACATCACTTTAGACAGAATGGTCTGTTTTCATAAACCAGGGAATACCAGTCTGAGTGGCAGCGACTGTCATGAATACGGAGACATCCTTTCCTGCCTTTCAGGACTTTTTTGTTCATTTTTATAGATCAAAGTAAGTCATGCTGTGCCCTAAACCACATCGACAAGTCTACACCACTTTAATGATGGGCTGTAGGCAGTTTGAGTGGTTTGATAGATATTTTGGGCATGTATTTACAGAACAGATTTAGGTGAATATTGACTTGTAGCATATGTTAATGACATTAGCATTACAGCTCCAGTTCTAACAAAACTAAAGTGGCTACATTTAAACTCCATACATGTAATGACTGATCAACTACATCCATGGTAGGTGGAATATTGGATAAATTCATTTGTACCAAATCACTCCTTTTAAAGCTTGTAGAGCATCAACCGAAGATTTAAATGGGTAAGGGAATAGAAAAAGTAGTATTGTGACACCTATCCTTAAGGCATCACACCAGTTTCATGGGGGGGGAAACCTCATTTTTAGGAACGCTCTGTGACCAGCCATGCAGCTGTCCAGAGATACACAGTTTACAAATGTAACAAGGCAATCAAGGTTAAGACAAAGATAAGACTGTTACCAAATGGAACTGAGGAGATAACTGTGCAGCACATCCATATGTGACACTGGATACCACTTTTGGAACCTTACACTGGGTAGTGGGGTCTTCACTAACTAGAGGTTTCTCAGTATTGAACCTATTCACAATCAATAATGGTGCTGGCACTGTTAGCATAGGTTGGTCTGTGGATGTTAAATAGCACTCTGTTGTGCAATTACTGCTTAATCCGTCTTCTGCTCTTCGGGGAAGTGGATAATGAGAGAAATGCCCTGGAGAACATTTTCTCCTCATTGTTGCAAATTGGCTTCAGGTCAGGGACAACAGCGCTGTTCGCTTGCTTTCACTTGAATCAAGTCCTCTGGGCTTGCCTGAGCTTTCAGAACATCCGAGGAGCTAAGCACCCTGCGCTGTCATCGTCGTCCCAGGCCACTTGCCCAATCTGGTGGCAGCTGGTACCTCCTTCTGCAGCCCAATTCCCCCAAGAAGGGCACCATTCCCAGCATGACCAAGCTCCAGTCCTGCTCCTGACCATTGTTTTCCTAAGAGGAAATTCAACGGGGGCTTCTTTGGATCTCCCCAGCGCTTTGGTAATCGCAGATGAACGCTGACACCAAACCCCAGCATGACTCTAGATCACCCTGAGGCCATCCTACCACACACTGTCCCTAAGGCTTCCTCCACTGTCGCTATCAATTAGCATAATCTGGCCATCTTGTCTAAATCCTTAAGGGTGACTGGGCTAGCAACAGGTGGCTACAGAAGAGTCTGCTCTGCTCTGTTGTAGCTCTGGCTGCCCTTCTTGTTCTGGACCTGCTTTCACTCATGACTTCAAGCGTATTTTGTGTGACTTGTTTAAACAGCGCAACACTGATTGCTAACCCAGAATGACCTGCTGCTGGAACGTACCCCACTGGAGCTAGGCGGACCCGTCCAAGCAAGCCCTGGCATTGGTGTTGCCAAAAATATCTACCCCTACCGTCCTGCTGGAATACCCTGCTGACAACGTGCCAGGGGCAGAGAGAAGAATCTTTTCTCCCTTTGATTACCCCCCTCCTCTCGGACGGAGCCAGGCTGAACACAGAGCCGAGCTGGGAGTGCCTAGTCTTGGAGCAGTGTGGAGGAGACACTCTAGGGAACATTGTGAGCCAGCTGTGAAGCACCTGACCCAACCCAACAACCAGCCAGCCTCAACATGGGGGCTTCTTATGGCAAGAAAGTAAGTGAGCATCTCGTTTAGAGAGCTACATTTTTCAGCCTCTTTGTTAACGGTGTCAGAAGTTGGTTGGGGGCTTGGCCTTTTTGTATGCAGAGGCTGTAAACACTAAAGCTGACTCTTCTTGTTGATATTTAAAGTTCCATGAATGCAGAATGCTTTAAAATGTCTGTGCAGCATTCTTATATCGAATGCATGTTCACGAATCATCTATGTTCATCCTAAGCCGATTTTAAAACGTATTCTACTACTAAGACAATTAAGGCAAGCAGTGAGTTCAACCAAAAAAGTGTTGCAGCTCTTATCAGCGATAATTTTCCCATTTGTAACAAATGACCAACGTCACAGACAAGGCCAAGGCCCTTGTTCTTCATGTTGTCTCATATGGCAGCCAAAATTCTCCCAAATTTTTCCAACTGCCAACTTTCAATGGCACTTTTGACAGCTCTCTCAGTCTCCAATTGCATGCATGCTCCAAGGTTTTTGATTACCCAGCTCCCGTTGCCAGGTCCTGCAGAGTATGCAAAAGGCTACATTCACAAATATTTGAGTAATGGGCTGGACCGCTCATGGGAGGAGGGTGTGGACGGGGGCTTGGAGTTTGATTCAGAGCTAGGGTCTGGGGGTGACAGCTGACAGCTGCTCTGGAGCGGGTCGCTGGGGATTATGGGACAAGCAAAAGTCCTCTTAGATCACACTTGAGCCTGTTACAAGCTTCAAAGACATGTGTTTATTATGGACTGTATTCAGTGATATGGACTGAAACCCAAATTTGCTGATAGATATGGGAGTCAAATACAGCTGTGTGTGTAGTTCTGGTTGCGGGGCTCAGAATCAGTGCTGCATTTGGTGTAATCACGAAACCACAGCAGCACTGATATTCTCTTTCGCATTCCTTCCGGACTAGGGTCTTTTCTAGGCCACTGCAAATGAGGCATCTTCTAAAAAAAACCTTTACATGAAGTCCGGTGAAGAAGATGGATTGTGGTTAATGACAAACTGATCAACTGACCAACTGCTCAAATAACTACTATTATATTACCATACTGCTGCATCTGATACTGGCTGTTGTGTCACAGCTTTGCAGGAGTATTGGCATTTTCATCACTTTCAGGATTTGTTTAGCTTGTTTATTATCTTAACATGTCAGTACTGAAGAGGGGGCAGTACATCTATCCAAGATAGACAGATGGGAGAGAATGAGAGCGAGAGGTATGTAAGAGTCAGAAAGAGACAGTATGTGTGACAGAGAGAAAGAGAGAGAGAGAGAGAGAGGGAGAGAGAGAGGGAAAAAAGAGAGAGAGAGAATGTGGAGAGAGAGACATACTGTCAGAGAAGAGAGAAAGACAGAATGTGTGACAGAGATAAAAAGAGAGGAGGGAGAGCGAGGGAAAAAAGAGAGAGGGGGAGAGAAAGAGAGAAGGTATGTAAGAGTCAGATTAGAGCCAGTATGTGTGACAGAGAGGAAGAGAGAGAGAGAGAGAGTGGGTATGTAAGAGCCAGAAAAAGGGAGTGTGCAAAACAAAGTAAAAAGGGAGAGAGAGAGAGAGAGAGAGAGAGAGAGAGACATGGAGAAAGAGAGAGAAAGAGAGAGAAAGAGAGAACGAGGGGAGAGAGAGGGAAAGACAGAAAAACAGAGAGAGATAGAGAGAGAGGGAAAGAGAGAAAGACAGAGAGTGAGAGAAAGAGTGGGAGGGAGAGAGAGAGAGAGAGAGAGAGAGAGAGAGGGAGAGAGAGAAAGAGAGAAAGAAAGAGAGAGAGAGAGAGAAAGACAAAGAGAGAAAGAGAGAGAGCGAGCGAGAGAGAGAGAGCAGCCCTGAGCTCTGGAGCTGAAATGCCAGAGTGTGTCAGTACTGTAATTTCATCCTGTCTGTGCCAGCTTCCGGGCAGCTTGGCATGAGCTGAATAACTCGAATACCCCTCATGGCACTGGCAGTGTTCCCCCCCGCCCATGTTCCAGTCACAGACTTCTTAAGAACAGCTCGTAGAACTATTCGATCTGAACTCTCCGTTTCCCCTATCTGCAGTCGTCTCTCTCAGAGCCAAACCATCCACATTGTTTGCTTTGCATGTATTTGCTTATCGAATATGATTTAATTAAAAAAAATTTTCCAGCCATGATCCCATTTCAAGCCTCTGTCCATTTCACACTTAGTTGAGCAGAGATATACCTGCAAATGCCTCTTACAACCGGCAGGGAAACTGAGAATCTAATTCTATCCCAGGCCACAGTGAGCGAGCAGCATTAAACATCTGCAGGGCCTCCCATCCTTAACGCATCGAGTGCAGGTTTTTCAATAACATACTATAGGTTAAGTGTGGGCAAGATGACATGGATATTGAGATAAATGACATCATGACAGTACAGCCTGTTACCCTTAGAACGTGATCGGCAGGTACAACAAATGATAAACTGTCGCCAAACAGCAAAACAACTTCTCATATGGAACCCAGTTTGTGTTGATGCTCGAGGTCTCAGACGCCATGCTGAGCTTTGATTGGTGGTCCTATGTCATGCAGAACTTTACTGTTACGTAGGTCTTTAATAATAGTCATGTCCCGTCAGTAGCCACTAGAGGCCACCAAAGGTTTAGTTTAGTTTTGGGTGAACTTTTATTATGAAGTGTATGGGGTTTCTTGTTTTCTATTAGTCTCAGTCGGGGTGTATTCATGCGGGGTGCTTGTGTTTTGTTATTGGTGGTGGGATTTGTGTGATGGGTATTTAAGTTTCTTTGTGGTGGACCTTAGTGTCGGTCCTCCGTCGTTCTGGCTTTGTGTTTCTGCTGACTCCTTTCGTTCGAAAGTCAAAAGAGTCCTGTTTATGGCCCTCGTGCCAGTTTAGTTTAGTTTAATATAAGTCACAGCAATGAATGTCTGCCTAAGCGCCTGCCTCAGTTGGGAGTCATGGGGATTCCTGGCAATAATCAACATAAACCTACATCCAGCAGTGATACACTTTATTTCAGACCACTCTGAATGAAGTTTTAATTACGCAGAAATGATTATCCAAAAAGTATGTGTAGAAAAAAACATGTGAACAGCCCTTCTAAACAGTTTTATTATGGTTTTATTTTTTATTTTTGGTAACATTTTACAATATGGCAGCATTCATAAGGCTATATGACACCTTTCGCAACAGCTAACATAAACATAGACATATATAAAGACTTATTCCAGTAATTATAACACTTACTGTGGCAAAACATACTAAAGCAGCTTTTTAATGACTCATACTAGCTGCAATAGGTCTTTATGAAGTGTTTATGTAGGTTCATTTCAGTTGCCATAACAGGCTTACACAGGAGTCATGTAGCCTCTCAAATGTTACCCTCTGGAAAAGCATTATTGTTCTTTGGAAAATGAGCTCCAGCCAGTAGATGCTCTATTTCAACTGATCTGGGACCAGAATGCTGCACTCTGACCCAAACCTCAAGCAGCTGTATAAGCAAGTCAAGTCTTAGCTTAGCATAAAGCAAGGAAGGTTAAAAAAAAGCACTCAGCCCAGAGGTAGCATGTGACTGGCCTACTGCTGTATTTGATGTCAAGTCGAGTCAAAGCCTTGTGCGCCAAAGACCTACTGCACTGAGGCAGATTAGGCCAATCAGAGAAAATCCTTTCTGAATTATCCAACGGACAAGCTAAAAATAATCACTTTGCTTGGAAGGAATTTAACCGCGAGGACTGTTTCAGATGACTCAAGTAATACATAGAAGCTCTTGCTTTGGAGGGATCTAAGGATCCTTGACCGGTTAGTGTGGTTTAAATAAAACACATGTTTTGAGACCAGCAGGTGTAATTATTTTATCAATAATGTGACTGACTGAGACAAAATAGCTGCAATAGTTTCTGTAGTGTGTAATTTCCTTTCTCCTCAGTGCAATCCTATGCCTACACAGGTGAATGTAGCTTAAAGCTAATTGCACTAATCAGAAACAAATCCAACAGAGGTAAGAGGCAAAGGCTATTAAATGAGATTAACCTTCAGAGTTGTATCAGTAAACTCTGATTTCAGTATAAATACAATCTGTGTAAAACAGTCTAGAACCGGTGTTTACCCTCAGAATTCAGAGTGTATCAGTAAACTCTGATTTCAGTAAATATAACCGGTGTAAAACAGTCTAGAACCGGTGTTTACCCTCAGAACTCAGTGTATCAGTAAACTCTGATTTCAGTTAATATAATCTGTGTAAAACAGTCTAGAACCGGTGTTTGTTCTCCTACACACTCACCGTTTGCAGCTCTTTTGCCCACTCAGCCTCTCTCCGGACCCCCTCCCACTGCGGAGACTATTCTGAAAGCTCTCCCAGGTTCAAAGATCTTGTGTTTATTTACATTTTATTCTAAGACCTAAAATAAAAGAAATTTGTTAATTTTTTATTTTTATGGGTTCATTTTTTATTTTTATTTTTTTTGAGTGTGACAGCATTTTTAAAACCCCAGTAGTGGTTACTACGATTACATGTTTTTAAATTACAATAACTTTGGTTATACGGGACATAGGAACACCAAACAAACCTCACTTTTAGCACAGATCCATGCCACTCTAAGGGTTAACAAGATGGCGAAGAAGGAAACACTTGTTTTTGCTTGTTCTAACAGATATCAGCTGAGGTATATTATCATATAGGTGCACTGAATGTCAAGGTGAATAAAATAGGTGAATAAAACCCTAAAACCGTTTGTGAGTACAGCGGTGCTTGAAAGTTTGTGAACCCTTTAGAACTTTTGCATATGACCTGAAACATCATCAGATTTTCACACAAGTCCTCAAAGTAGATAAAGAGAACCTAATTAAATGAATGAGAGAAAAATATTTCACTTGGTAATTTATCTATTGAGGAAAATGATCCAATGTTACATATCTGTGAGAAAATATGATAATGTTTCAGGTCATACTTATGCAGAAATGTAGACAATTCTAAAGGGTTCACAAACTTTCAAGCACCACTGCAGATGTCCCTCTTTTAGGCCTGTTAAGAGACAGAGCAGGGAGCAGCTCAGTGAGAGTAGCTCAGATTTACACTGCGATGGGCCCACAGAACTGAACACACAAGCACCCTAGAGACACGTAATCGGATCGGACCATAATGAGCTCCAGGCTGACAAACAAACCACACTCTGGTCACTGCCTCAGAAAAGAAATCTCTCTCTCTCTCTCTCTCTCTCTCTCTCTCTCTCTCTCTCTCTCTCTCTCTCTCTCTCTATCTCTCTCTCTCTC
>JBBPCX010114732.1:0-20806 GCA_037974365.1 Hydrocynus forskahlii
AGCTGAAGATAACAGAGGTAGACGCAGTCAGGCAAAGGAAAGACATACCTGTTAGTCTGTTACTTCTCGTTTATCTGACATAAAGGCCAAGTTACTCCAGAACACACATACTTTAAATAATGGGTTAAGATTGGATCATATGAACAAGGGATTATAATGGACTTTCCTTCTTGGACAGGTACTGTTCCAACTGTCATGATGTCCTACAGATGTCCATCTGTAGAGACAAGACACAACAAATTAAACTGAATTGAAACTTTTGACTGCAATATGCAGCCAGATGTAACCCTGATGATTTGTTAGTGTATTGATTTCAGCCATTTGTATATATATTTTCAGTTGAAAAGAATTGCAAAGTAATTGGATGCTCTGGAGCAGTTGCATGTGAGGCTAAGACGACCATAATCAACTCCAAGTGCCTGTAAAAGGGGTAAAGAATCCCTCTAGCACTGGGCTGTGGAGCACTAAAACTGTGGTCTCTGGATCCATTCCTTGAGGATCAGTCAGAGTGGAGTTTGCAGTCCTCCAAAAGTACTGGGACAGCTTTATACAGACTGATTTGTCATCATTGTCTCTAAAATCTTAAAAATAAAGGTGCCAAGAAGATAACTTAGAGAAGTAAACTATTTTGGGTTCACTAAGGAACAAAAGTTCTCCAAGGAATCATCAGTCATCATTGGATGGTTATTTAAAAAATGTAAACGAAATGTGTAAGTGTGAACGACCTTGTGAACGTGTTATTTGGCTATACAGTATTCTAAATATGTTTTCATTTCCTCACCCAAAAAACACTAGCTATGGCCCCATGTCTAAATAAGATCAACAGTCTTACTCAAAAAAGGACAGTAACCTTGCTTGACTTCAAATTTTGAGTTAATTTAATTTCAAGTAAAAAGTTAATAAATGTGAAAAAGACATTTATTTTTGTTTTCTTACTATTAGAAGCTCAGTATACTCAAAGGTTTAAGTCGACCAAAGATTTTTGCAGCATTTTTCCAAGGAAAACATTGTTCTTTTAATTAATGTATTACATTAATGTATTGCATGTTCATTTAGACAATTTCTATAGGATTATTGTATTGGTTAAATATTAGTATGACAATTTCACCCAGTGTAAAGGGAAGCTGGAATTTCCAAATTATGTAAAAATTGATTGATACTGAAAGTTTTGTTCTAAAATAACAATATGAGTTATATTTACTTTTCCTAACAATAATACAAACAACATTTGTGAGCCTTTTTTCTTTAAATGCATGTTACTAACCAGAAGGAACACGAGCTTTGAGTTGGACATGGTGTTGGACATACTTTTATGACTCATATTTATTAAGAGCAGTGCCCTAAACTAGATGAACATTTTCAATTAAAAAAGTCCCAATGACCATATTTCACTTACCTGAATGCTTTATCGTGATGAAAATGGATAGAAGGCATAAAAGCATCATGACAAAGTACAGATTTTGATTGTCTGCTTCCTTTTCTGTCCCCCCCCGCATGATCGTTATCATGATCAGATAACATGAGAACCTGTTGTTTGTAGTCTCTCTCAGTAACTGCTCACCGCAGACAGAAGGCGAGACAAAAGCACACCAGCTTTAGAGGAACTGATGACATATATGTGAACAGACTGAGACCTAAAGCTTGTCTGGAACCAAAACACATGGTTCTTTTAGGATTCTTTCTCTCAAAGTACCATCTGAATGCATAATTTTTTCTTTGCCAAGTTGGATGATTCTATGATTGAAAGAACAGCTGCAAATGGTTCTTTGAAGAACCTGGTTCTATATGGCATTTTTTGCCTAAGATCTGTAGCACAGGTTAACACGAACAGTCATTTCAAAGCATTTTCCAATACTTAGCGAAACAACAGAGAACCTGTTGACTCACATACACTTATAACAGAAACCACAGAAAAACAATTTATGTATCTGCCTTTTGGCTCCTCTTAAAAGTCTCAGATAAATTGTTTTTCAGTACAGGGAAACACCTCAAAATGTTAATCCATCACATGCCTAAGCTACAGATCCTGAAAGGCACATGTTAAGTTTAAAAGCGAACTGCAGGTGTGTTAGATAAAAAAAGGTCTGCTCTCTCTGACTTACTAAACAGTTTGCAGATATGGAAACTGTTTAGTAAGTGGAAGTTGCTGTGTTGCTAGTTAACCACAATGTTAACCACCAGTGACTGTGTAGAACTGTACCATGAGCACCACAGCACTAGCTCAAACTTTAACTAAAAGAATCTGTAGTAAATGTATATTTTAGTAAGTACGCCAACACATGCCTATGCGACAGATCCTGAAGGTGTTAGGTTTAAAAATAGGCCTTTAAGATTTAAGGTAAGGTTTCAGAACACTTCACCCCTATCCTGAAAAATTTCTCCACACAAGTCCAGGAAGCTTTTAGTTGATTTTTAGTTTAGTAAAAATGTTTTGTCTGAATGAACCAATTGTTCATTTGTGCTTTCGAAGAGATGAATAAATCATATAATGTGTCACACATACATACGGTTCTGGGGACAACACATTATATGCTGTAGTGTCTCTGCTTTATGCTACAAAGGTGATGCAGTTTTTAATTTAAACTGGTAATGGTTAAACTGGTAACTGGTAAAGTCAAAATTTCAATAGAATCAAATGAGCTGCATTTGTGGGTAGATGAAAACAAACACATTGTGCTGATATTCTGAAGATTTTCTTTTTTAAGATTTGGTGTGTTGATAATTAACCACCATATTAACCACCAATGAAGATGTAGAACTCTATAATTGACCGCCACAGCACTAGCTCCATCATAAATGCTACCACATAAAAGCATATGATTTAATCATAATAACATTCATTTATTTTTTGCATGAGCACTCTCTCTCATTTTAATGCCCAATTAAACAAACAAGAAAGAATGAATGAAAACAAGAAAGAAAAAAGAAAAAAGGAAAGAAAGAAAGAAAAAGACAACAGATAAATAATCTTGAAAAAAGAGACTGTTGTCTCTTTCATTGCACACAGGACGAAAAATAAAAGGTTTCCTGATTTTTTGGATTTGAAGACCAGTCAGTAGGTGCAGTCAGGGTCAGGACTGACTCTTCTCCATACAGGATACTGCCTCCATCTGGACAGGCAGAAAAGTGCAGGTTTCATTTTTGATCGATTATATCATTGCTGTCAGAAAAAAGTATCACAATTTTTTTCCTGATTTTTAGCCGCCCGCTTCACTTTGTTTACGTTTTCTTTTGGAAGGAAGAACAAAAATGCATGCAAATTAAACCTCTTTATACTTACCTGTAGTAAAACTGAAGAATATATTACCTCTCTCTTGTTTTTTTTTGTAGGGGGATACAAAGTCTCTAGCTTTTAGCAATGTTTTTAGGGTGCCAAAATGCGAGCTTTGTCACAGCTTTAATGTGATCACCAAAACTAAGGTCTCCATCCACGATCACGGCAAGATTTTTTACATGGACAGATGTCTTAACTGCCCTTGATTTCAGGTGGGCACTAAGAACTGATATCCTCTCTTTATTTCCAAACCAGATAATCTTGGTTTTGTCTTTATTTAATAGGAGAAAGATTTAATACATCCATTTGTGTACTTTATCGAAGCACCGACACAATTAATCTACTGCACCAAAGTCACTTGGTGAGAGAGCTAGTTAGCGAGTGTCATCTGCAAATTTATGATAGGACAAATAATTTTTCTCCAATTTCTAAGTCTGTCTAGCAGAATCTTATGGTCAACAGCGTCTACGGCTAAACTCAAAGCTAACAACACCAGTACAGTTATTTTATCTGCATCTGTATTCAGCTGAACATCATTTAGTACCTTAACAAGAGCAGTTTCTGTACTATGATGTTGATGGAAACCTGACTGATAGTCATCAAAGAAACCATTTGTGTCTAGGTAGTCACTGATTTGATTAAACACGACAGTACTTTCTCTTTAATCTTGCCTATAGAGGGAAGAATAGAGATGGGTCTAAGCGTGTAAGTAATGCTTTAAGAGGGGTTTAATAACTGCATTTTTTCCCCCCAACAGTTCAGTGAGCCATTCACAATATGCAACATGTCTTTAAAAAACTTGTAGAATGCCTAGGGAGCATGTAGATGGTTTAGGATGAAGCACTAGTTCCTCAAGCAACAACATTAAACAAGTAAGGCTCACAAACCTAGCCTGAAACAAAGGGTATTTATACTAACTAGACACAGGTGAAGAGGATTTTTCTTGTTTAGGTCTCCTTCAGAGCACCAAAAACTCTGACCTGGCTCCACAAGACCTCTAAAGGTGTGTTGATGTGGTTTGAGTGGGATAAGAGAGGTTTTCAGGATGTAGTCACACAAAATATTTGTCTCTGTTGATTTGTACTGTGTATTAGCATTGTTAGCCTCATATCTCCAGCACTAAACTAAAATACTGATCAGCTTCATAAGTTGAGAATTGTGTAAATGTAACGGTTTGACATACTATTGCTTTAAGACTTGTGTGAAGTAGTCAAAGACAATGTGTGCTACTACTGAATAACCAAAGTTCTTCATTCAGTAGAACTCAGCTACCATTACTAACAATAAACTCAACAAAAAGTGACCTGGTTCAGTGGTGCCGTGCAGTACCTCAAGCAGCTGTCCTCATCTTGGACATGGTTTCATACATTCCTTCATCTTCACCCTGTTGCTCCCCCTTTTGCTGTGACCTCTAGGGGGAAACCAGTAAATTAATGTGAGACAAATGGACAAATGTGTAAAAGTGATCCATCACTTTGGTTTAACTCTGTACTTGCCCTGTGGACTCTCAGAGAAAGAACACAGTAATTGTTTTGTAAGACTGAGTTGAACTGTGGTGGTGCTGGAGGTGGATGGGCAAATTGGACTTTTGCACCTATACGTTCTACTGAACTGATGCAAAGTGATACAAAGGCTATACTGACATAATCAGGGATAAAATGACATTTCAGACTCAATTTTACAATACTTACTGTTGATGGTTCTCCATGCATAGTCACATAAATATTTTCAGGCCTGTGTTGCTCTGGAGCAGAGCTACTTTTGTATCCTGAAAAAAGGAGTAAGATGTGAGTCCAAAAGTATCTAATACAGGTCTATCATGGCATCATAAAAGCTACTGGCATCATAATATCATTTTTCCATGATGTATTGGTCAAATTCAGCAGTTGACTTACTTTGCATAAGTTTGCACAGAATTACTGCAGCACAGGCCACTACAAGCATTAGCAGTACTACCAGGATTATCAGAGACATAGCTGATTTGTTCTCAGGACTTCTGTAACAGAGCACAGTTAATGCACCAAATTCTTTTCTGACTTGCTTTCTATATTGTACTTTATAATTAAGAAGCTAAAATCAGAGTTCACAGTGGTTTCTTGTGATGGGCTCCATTCCAGAGAAACTTAACATATTGCTATACTTTTTTATATGTATTTAACTCTTCTTTTCAAGAGAGTGGCTGAGGTCAATTGACTTTATCTTTTAATCTCTATCTAGTGCAATAACACCATTGCAGAATAGACTTAAGTCCTTTTTGATACTGTATGACATACAAAACTGGACAGACAGCAGAAATACATACTTGTTATCTGTATTAGCCTCACTGCTACAGATTCAGACACTACACATGTTGGTCAGTTAACTGCATTTGGGGAAATGGTAAAACTTAATTAAATATACTTTTGGGCCTCACATTAACATTAAAGCGTGTAGTGAGCTGAAGAGAACAGTATGTTACTCATCTGGCATGTATGTTGTTGAGTGTAGAGGTGAATTATGAGGGGATGAATGTCTTTTCACAGAGACATGAACAGGCATCTGCAGTTCCCCCGCTGAACAATAGTACCATCCAGCGTCCTCCATACTCAGGTCATTTATGATAACTATGACAATTTCAGCTGAGTCAATGAACTTAAATTTGGTGTCGTCTGTGCTTTTCATCACACACGAGCCACCAAGTTTACACCACTTTCTTGGCTCCTTATTGTGATGACGGCAGTAAATCAAAACATTACAGTCCTCAAAGCCTGTCACCATCTGATCCTCCACAGAAAGTTCAGGAGCTGAAGATAACAGAGGTAGACGCAGTCAGGCAAAGGAAAGACATATCTGTTACTCTGTTACTTCTCGTTTATCTGTTGCTTCTTTGTGGCTGCCCACTAGTTCATGTGTGTGTGTGTGTGTGTTTGTTCACTGCTTTGGTTGGGTTAAATGTGGAGACCTAATCTAAAATTCCTTCAGTCTAATTACTGGCAGACATGTAAGAGCTCAGAGTAAACAGAAGCCAATCCACAAGACTAAAACAGGCGGAGACATTATTTTAACATCATAAACTCACCTTTTGTGACTTGTAGTCGAAAATGTTTTCCATAATCATGATTCTGGGGAATTTCAATACTACACCAATAATAACCAGAATCAGAAATTGATATGTTCTTCATTGTGACAGTGAATGTTGTCTGGGTTTTGTCGTCTGAGATGGTCACTGTTTTGTGTTTATTTCTCTGGTCCGAATACTCAACGTATCCACAAAAAATCCAAGTTTGTCCAGAACATAAGTATTTTAAATAATGGATTAATATTTGATCATACGAACAAGGGATTATAATGGACTTTCCTTCTTGTACAGGTACTGCTCCAACTGTGATGATGTCCTGAGTATCTGGAGGGAAAAGACAGAGGAGATTAAACTGAAGTGAAACATTTGATTGCAAGATGGGTCCAGATTTTTTCCAAACAACCCTGATGATTTGTTAGTTTATTGAGTTCAAGATGGCTGCCACCCCCCAGGCAACAGCCAAGAACTAGGACCGTGTGCCCCCACAGCCACTTTAAGGTCCCACGTCTTCAAGTGAGCACACATTATTTGAACATAATATCTATACAACAAAACTGCCCATGTGAGATGCTCTGAAGCAGCCGCACGAGGTGGCTAAGGCCACCAAACCCAATTCCAAGCGCCTCTTAGAGGGGTAAAAAGTCCCCCTATCACTGGGGTCTCTAGATACATTTCTTTAGGATCAGTCAGAGAGGAGTTTCAGCTTTACAGTATTCTAAAAACAATTTCATTTCTTTCCCAAGAAAAAAAGATACTAGCCATGGCTCCATGTCTGAATTTAATTGCTCACTTTGGGGAAATTGATTTCATCACCATAACCTGTAAAAACTAGTTTACTCCAAAAAAAGAAACCTTGATTGACTTCAAATTTTGAGTTAATAGAGCTTCAAATGTGGTGAAGTTATGGTGAAAACAGGAGATTTTGGTTCTGTTAACTTACTATAAGAAACCTACTATACTCAAATTTTTTTACGTTTTTTTTTTACAGTGTATTTCCTAAACAATAGATATGTTATATTCAGTTTTCCTTAAAATTTTCCCAACGGCATCAGGGAGCTTTTTTTTTAAACAAAAAAAAGCAACTGGAGCTTTGACATTGACATTCTGTGGCACATACTGACTTTTATGGCTGATATCTATTAAGAGCAGTGCCCTGAAAAATGATTAAACTAAATGAACATTTTATAATAAAAATGCCCACACAATAGCCACATTTCACTTACCTGAACGGTTGATTGTGATGAAAAGGAATGGAAGGCATAAAAGCATTGTGGTGGGAGAGTGAGAAGAGTGTGAGACAAAGAGCAGCTTTTGGTTTTCTGTTTCCTTCTTTACAGTTTTGCCCCCCATGCCCTCCACCCAACAACCCCCACCCCTCCCACCCCACATCCTGTGGTACTGCAAAAATGTATCATGATCAGATAAAGATGAACATAACATGAGAATGTGGTGTTTGTAGTCTTATATGAAGTCTCATGATTCAAATAAGTGCCCAGTAACTGCTCACCAGCCAAGATCTGTAGCATTTCCAATACCTAGTGAAGCAACAGAAAACCTGTTGACTCACATACACTTATAACAGAAACCAGTGAAAACAGCTTGAGTATCTGCCCTTTGATTTCTTTTCAAAGTGTGTCTCAGATCAGTTTAACAGTACAGGAAAAAACATCAAAATTACAGTCCATGTTAATGCAACACATTTCAAAGATCCTGAAAGGCAGATGTTATGTTTAAAAGTAGGCCTTTAGGATTTAAGGTAAGGTTTCAGAACACCCCTATGGTCACCTGAGGAATTTCTCCACAGCAGTTCCGGAAGTTGTTTTTTTGTTGTTTGCTATTTTTTTATCTGAATGAACCAACTGCTCATTTGTGGTTTAGATTGTAACTAAATCATATGTTGTCATATGTGCATACCATTCTGGGGACAACAAATATATATTGTAGTGCAGTTTTTAATTTAAATGAGTGTCTTATTATCCCACACCTCCATGTGGAGATATAAGAGGATATTCCTCTCTATTCATGCTATTATATTATTCTTTCATACAGTGAAAAGGAGGAAACTGTTCAGAGTTTGACAAAAATTCACAATTCCCTGATACTAATGTCACTGTTTCCTGTGGATGTGCACATTTTGGTTCTACCATTTACTCTCTCCAGAAGCTCCGGGCCCTGGGTGCTCTCTTCTGGACTCTTCTGTCCAGTTGACTCCATGTGTTTTTAAAGGGGTTTATGTCAGGGAATTTTGTGTAGATTTAGTTTATTCTCTTCTTGGAAGACCCAGTTTTACATTTGGTCAAAATTTTCAATAAAAAATCTCCTGGTTCTTCAAGGAATCCATGGTGCCATGTTGTTTCCCTTAAACTGGAGTAAAACAGCCAAAACATTACAGATCCTCAGTCTCACTTAACAGTGGTGGTGTATATGCACACTTAAAAAAAATTCCAAAAAGTCAGTAGGTGCAGTTGGGGTCAGGACAGACTCCTTTCCATACAGGCCTCCATCTGGACAGGCAGAAACATGCAGGTTTTAGGTTAGACAGATTATCATAGCTGTCAGAAAGAAGTATCATAATTTTTTCCTGCTTTTTAGCTGTCCTCTACATTATGTTTACATTTTCACCATGGTAGAGATTATTTGTGTTTCGCGTGTTCCTATTAAATTAACCCCAGTAGAGACAAAAAGTGAAAGCAAAATGTGCTGTGAAACACACCACTGACAAAATGAAAACCGATAAATACATTCAAACCCCTGCAATCAATACTCAATTCATTACACGCATGTAATGAAGCAATTTCCTCTGTCTGTTTGATCATTATCTCCTCAAGGACATCCTGCAGTGAACTATGCGGCTTCTATAATTGTGGTGTAGGTTTTTGTTGCAGCTTGATTAAAGTGCCTAGTGTTTGCTCATTTATTCTTACAGTATGTTGTTTCTGCCACTGTGCAGTTGTAGAAATCTGTAGAATTTTGTCTCATATAAAAAATACAGTGATATTCTCACTGAAGCACCATAGATGAACAAACCTTGTAGGAAGAACAACATAAGCTTTAATAGGCCAAATATCAGAATCCGAAAACTTTATTCATCCCAGGGGAGACTGTCCAGCCATTTAAGATAAGATAACATACGATAAAATAACCATTTTTTAGTCCCACAAGGGGGAAATTTGCATTGTTACAGCAGCAAGTGGACAATACAAAAGAAGACTTCTAAGGGGAAAATGGTAAATTAATATGAGACAAATGTGCAAAAGTGACCCATCGCTTTGGTTTAACTGTGTATTTGCCCTGTGGACTCTCAGAGATAGAAGACAGCAATTGTTTCGTATGACCGAGTTGAACCGTGGTTGGTGGTGATGGAGGTGGATGGGCAGATTGGACTTTTAGATGTATGAGTTCTACTGAAGTGATGCAATGTTATATAAAGGCTACACTGATGTAAACATGTATAAATAACCCTCTTTCCAGAGATTCTACTTCCTGCCAACAATACATAAGGTTTTCTGCGCATTCTAAGGGTCATATCTTGGATTTGGTTTGTTGTTCTGGCGTCACCCCCACTCACTGCAAAGCCAATCTGTTTCCCCAATCTGATCATATGTTTATTTATTTTAATGTAAATGTAACAGCTTTCAAAACCTGTACTCCTCTTGACATCTCATTTAGGAAAATTAGTAATATTGACCCTGACATTTTCTCTTCTGCCATAAATTACCTTCCATTCATTCACAGCTCCTCAACTACTGAAGAACTTGTTTCTTATTATAATGTCAACCTCCATAACTTTCTTAACACATTTGCTCCACTCAAACACCGATCTGTCTCATTTTCTCACTCAGCACCATGGTTCACTCTTAACTTGCGCCATCTCAAAGCCAAAGGACGCCAACTGGAATGCCTGTTCAAGAAAACCGGACTCACCATACACAAAGAAATGTATAATGATCATGTTTTGCTTTATAAGGACAGCATTGTTTCAGCCAAATCTGCATACTACTCTGGTTCAGTTCTAGTGAAGGTAACTCCAAGTCTCTCTTTTCTCTGTTCAGCAAAATCACAAAACCCCCGGACTCATTCCCCTCTCATATGTACTCAGCTGATTTTTGCAACTCTCTCATGTCGTTTTTCACTCTCAAAATCTCTGATACCTACCAACAACTTAACTCTGTAGGAGCTTCTAACTTTGAAGTAGACTCCCTGTTCTCCCTGTCAGTTATTTTCAAGTTTCACTCTCCCCTCCATAACTGATATATCAAATGTTATTCAAAAATCTAAACCATCCACCTGTCAGCTTGACCCTCTCCCCACAGTGTTAGTTAAAGCTTGTCTCCCTCATTGGCTCCTCTCATAACCAGTATCATCCACTCCTCCCTTAACACTGGAATTGTTCCTACATCTTTGAAAACTGCTTCTGTTATTCCACTTCTCAAAAAGCCTGGTGCAGATCCCAATAACTTTGATAATCTTTGCCCTCTATGTTGCCTCCTAGCTCCACTCACACCTCAATGACCATAATTTCTATGAACAATTTCAGTCTGGTTTCCGCCCCCGTCATAGTACAGAAACTGCTTTGTAAAAAGGTCACCAATGACCTTCTGATGGCAGCTGATTCTGGTCTTCTCACCATCCTCATAGTTCTTGATTTTAGTGCAGCATTTGATACCATTTCTCATAATATCCTCCTGAACAGATTAGCATCCATCAGCATTAGTCATACCCCCCTTGCCTGGTTCACCTCATATCTCTCAGACCGCATTCAGTTTATTCCATTTAAATCCCACTCTTCAAGTTTGTTTCCTGTTTCTGCAGGCATGCCCCAGGGTTCAGTATTAGGGCCTCTTTTATTCATTATCTTCATGTTCCCTCTTGGCCATATATTCCAAAAATATAATATAAATTTCCATTGTTATGCAGATGACACCCAGCTCTGCATTTCTTCCAAACCTTCCAAACATTCTTCCATCCCTTCCACCTACCTCACATTTAAGTGCATCCATAACCTTGCCCCTTGTTATCTGGAACTCATTTCCTCCTGTCATAAGGTACATTGAATCTCTTCCTTTATTTAAGGCACAGCTCAAAACACACTTGTTCAAACTGGTTTACTCGCTTTAAACACAGGTTTAACCTGTTATTGTTTGCTGATTTATTTTAATTATTGTTTTATTGTTTGTTTTTTCTCACTGTAAGGTGACCTTGAGTTTTTGAAAGGCGCCCTCAAATAAAATGTATTATTATCATTATTATTAGTGAAATTAAAACTATACTTGCTGTTGATGGTCCATGCATACTTACATAAGAATGTTCAGGCCTGTGTTGCTTTGGAGCAGTTTTACTTTTGCATTCTGAAAAAAAGGAGTAAGATATGAGTCTGAAAGTATCTAATACAGGTCTATCATGGGATCATAATATCTATTCATCATTTTTCCATAATCCATTGGTCAGATTCAGCAAATTACTAAATTATTGCAGCACAGGCCAGTACAAGCTGTATCATCAGTACTACCAGGATTACCAGAGACATATCTGATTTATTCTGAGGGGGTCTGTAACACAACACAGTGAACACACAAAATTCTATTGAGACTTGCTTTCTATATTGTAGTTTATAATCAGAGTTCAGAGAGGGTTATTGTGATGGGCTTCATTCTAGAGAAACTTACCAAATTGCTAACAATGGTGGTGATAGGAACCAGACGTTAAAAGAAGTGAGTGTCTCTGAAAGCTATTATAACTCTATATAGTAACTCTAAAAGTTATTACATGAGTAACTACAGAGGCATTGCTGAGGCCTGAGAAATTGTTTTATAATAGTCTTTAGATTATTTTCACCCTAAAATATATTCTTTTACAACTCACATGGGGTGGTTGTAAATTAAATTAATACCCAACTAAAACCCTCTTTTCAGATTTACCACTATTTTAGAATTTAAAGTATTACCTAAAAAGACTCAGAAATGTGTGGTCACTTTTGAATAGTGAATACATTTGTGTTGTAGACATTGAGACCCCTGGTTCATAATGATTCCATTGTACAGAGTCAGTAAGTTATGCTTTATTGACAAGGAACAGTGGCATGATTAGAAAAGCTCAAATTTTAAGAACATTTTGAAAAATCTGAAATCTAGAATCTAGACTATGTGTGACGTAACAATTAAAATGTCCATTTTGTTTTCTAAATGTTTACCACACTGTGAAGGCGCACCTCAGAAAACTAAACTTACTGAACAGAGCAGTGTGTGGGGACGGCACCTTGCTCAGGGTACCTCAGAGGTTCCACTAGCAGTCTTGGGAATCGAACCCACGACTTCCTGATTGCAGGGTGAATGCCCTAATCACTAGGCTACCAGCTGCCGCATTAAGAAAACACTGTGCACTGTTATTATTATGAACATTATTTTCATGTGACCACCTGCTTACATGCAGCCAATGAGCCAGAATTTTCAAGAATATGGTTGGGAATGAACATGCCAAATTTCATAAATGCAGATGTTCCAGAAGCTGAGAATTTTGCTTCTGAATATGGAGAGACACTGATTTTGAGAAGAAATGGTTTAAAGAATGGTTCTCAGAACTGTATGACCTGGTGACGTTTCAGATGACATGCAGTACAAAGGTATGGGTAGAGCTAGGCCTTCATTATAGGTGCCATAAATTGAGTATGAATGTGAAATGATTAAACAAACTGAAAAATAATTCTTTTGAGTTTTGACATTTTGATTTCAGTTAAAGATTGTAGTTTTTTCCCCAAAAAAAACCTCTGGAAACAAAAACTCTGGAAACCAAAAAATAATTTCTGCTTATAGAAGAAGCTCCATAGAGAGGAATTCCATACAAAGGATTTTTGCCCTATATATCCCAGCAGAGAATCATATAGGAAGTTTTCTAGAGTGTGATTGAGAAAAATTCACTTGTTCTTAGAATTTACTGTAGTCCCACCATTATTAACTAGACTTATGTGCTTTCTGATGCTGTATGACATACAAAACTGGACAGACAGAACAAATCCCAGCTTTATGATTGTCACTTTGATTGTTTTTAGCCATGCAGTTTTATCCGTTTCTGTGAGGTAAACCTCCATTACTTGTTACTGTATTATCCTCACAGCCACAGTTTCAGACACTAAACATGTTGGTCGGTTAACTACATTTGGGGAAAGGGCAAAACTCGACTAAATGTTTTTTGGCCCTCACATTAACACTAAAGAGTGTAGTGGACTGAAGAGAGCAGTACGTTACCCATCCGGCGTGTGTGTTGTTGTGTGAAGGGATGAATTGTAAAGGGATGAATTGTGAAGGGATGAATTGTGAAGGGATGAATGTCTTTTCACAGAGACATGAATAGGCATCTGCAGTTCCCCCGCTGAACAATAGTACCATCCAGCGTCCTCCATACTCAGGTTATTTATGATAACTGTGAAAATTTCAGCTGTCATTGAGCTTAAATTTGGTGTCGTCTGTGCTTTTCATCACACACGAGCCACCAAGTTTACACCACTTTCTTGGCTCCTTATTGTGATGACGGCAGTAAATCAAAACATTACAGTCCTCAAAGCCTGTCACCATCTGATCCTCCACAGAAAGTTCAGGAGCTGAAGATAACAGAGGTAGACACAGTCAGGCAAAGGAAAGACATATCTGTTACTCTGTTACTTCTCGTTTATCTGTTGCTTCTTTGTGGCTTTCCACTAGTTTGTGTGTGTGTGTGTTCATTACTTTGAGTGGGTTAAATGTGGAGACCTAATTTTCTCTTGGGGATTAATAAAGTTTCTAAAATCCCTTACTAAAATTGGTGGAGACATTATTTCGACATCATGAACTCACCTTTTGTGACTTGTAACTGAAAGCGTGTTTTATAATCATCATTCTGGGGAATGTTGGTACCACACCAGTAACTACCAGAATCAGAAATCATTGTGTGTTCTTCAGAGTTACAGTGAATGTTCTCTGGGTTTTTTCGTCTGAGATGGACACTGTTTTGTGATTTTTTCTCTGGTCAGAAAACTCGACAGACTGACATGAAGGCCAAGTTAGTTAAATAATGGGTTAAGATTGGATCATATGAACAAGGGATTATAATGGACTTTCCTTCTTGGACAGGTACTGTTCCAACTGTCATGATGTCCTGAGTATCTGTAGAGAAAAGACACAACAAATTAAACTGAATTGAAACTTTTGACTGCAATATGCAGCCAGATGTATCCAAACAAACCTGATGATTTGTCAGTTTATTGAGTCCAGCCACTTTAAGGGGCCAGGTCTTCTATTGGGCCCACATTTTATGTATAGAAAAGCATTGCCAGTTTAAGGGGATTCTCTAGAGCAACCACACATGAGGCTGAGACCATGCTTCCTCTGTTTCATTGTGAATTCTAATACTGTATTTGGCTATGGTGTATACCAAAGGTTATTTCATTTCCTCACCAAAAAAAACACTAAATTGAACTGCTCACCGTGTGCACATTTATGTCATCACCATCAAAACAATACCTTATGAACTGTAAAAACAATTTGATTCAAAAAAAGGTAAGTAATCTTTGTCGACTTTAATTGAACCCCATATTGAACCCCAAATAGTACGTTAAAAACGTGAAAAAGATTTTTTAAAATTTTGTTCACTCACTACAAGAAGCTCAGTGTACTCAAAATCTTAAGGTTACATTTTTTACAGTGTATTTCCTAAACAGTAATTTTACAGCACAAGGAAAACATTGTTCCAAACTTTTAATGTAAATTAGAGTCACACAATTTTATTGCATTACTTGAAAAAAAACCCGACAACAAAAGCTCTAAAATGACAATCTGAATTATGTTTAGTTTTCCTAATGATATTCCCAACAGCATCTGGAAATCTTTTTCAAAAAAATGCATGTTACTAACCAGAGGCAACCCGAGCTTGGAGTTGGAAATAGTGTGGGACATACTGACTTTTATGGCTGATATCTATTAGGAGCAGTGCCCTGAAAAACGATTCAACTAAATGAACATTTTACAATAAAGAAAGTCCCACACAACGACCAAATTTCACTTACCTGAACGGTTGATTGTGATGAAAATGAATGGAAGGCATAAAAGCATCATGGTGGGAGAGTGAGAAGAGTGCAAGACAAAGAGCAGCTTTTGGTTTTCTGTTTCCTTCTTTACAGTTTTGCCCCCCATGCCCTCCCACCCCACATCCTGTGGTACTGCAAAAATGTATCATGATCAGATAAAGATGAACATAACATGAGAATGTGGTGTTTGTAGTCTTATATGAAGTCTCATGATTCAAATAAGTGCCCAGTAACTGCTCACCAGCCAAGATCTGTAGCACAGGTGAACATGAACAGTCGTTTCAAAGCATTTTCCAATACCTAGTGAAGCAACAGAAAACCTGTTGACTCACATACACTTATAACAGAATCCAGAGTATCTGTCCATTGGCTTCTTTTATAAGTGTGTCTCAGATCAGTTTAACAGTACATGGAAACAGGTCAAAATGACAGTCCATGTTAAAGAGCCTCATTTTAAAGATCCCGAAAGGCTGATGTTAAGTTTAAAAGTAGGCCTTCAAGATTGAAGGTAAGGTTTCAGAACACCCCTATGATCACCTGAAGCATTTCTCCACACCAGTTCAAGAAGCTTTTAGTTGTTTTTTCAGCAACATTTTAGCTATTTTTTATCAAATTGAATCAACTGCTCATTTGTGGTTTAGATTTGAAATAGAGATGTCTAAGCACATGTAACTAAATCAGTTGTAAATAAATTAGTTGTGCTAGCTGTCATATACAGTTGTGCTCATAAGTTTACATACCCTGGCAGAATTTATGAATTCTTAACCATTTTTCAGAGAATATGAATGATAACACAAAACCTATTCTTTCACTCAAGGTTAGTGGTTGGCTGAATCCATTTATTGTCAACCAACAGTGTTTACTCTTTTTAAATCATAATCACAACACAAACTACCCAAATGACCCTATTATTCTCTGTAAAATGGTTAAGAAATCATACATTCTGCCAGGGTATGTAAACTTATGAGCACAACTGTATACAGTTCTGGGGACAACACAGATATGCTGTAGTGTCTCTGATTCATGGCACATGGGTGATGCAGTTTCTAATTTAAAATTGGTGTCTTATTATTCCACACCTCCATGTGGAGGTATAAGAGGACATTCTTCTCTATTCAAACTATGTTGTTATTCTTTCCATACACTGGAAAGAAGGCAACTGTTTGGAAAAGTTCACAATTGCCTGTTACTAAAAGAGTCTGTAGTAAATTTACATTTTAGTGAGGACACCGTCATACATGCTACCATGTAAAAGCACATGATTAAATCATAATTAAGCACTAACTTTATTTTTTGTACAAGAACTGTGTCTCCTTTTAATGTGCAATTAAACATAAACAATTAAAGCAAGAAAGACAGCAGGTACATAATCTTGAAAAAAAACAAAACAAAACTGTTGTCTCTGTTGTTACACAGGTTGGTTTTGAAGATCAGTCAGTAGGTGCAGTTGGGGTCAGGACAGACTCCTTTCCATACAGGACACTGCCTCCATCTGGACAGGCAGAAAAGTGCAGGTTTTAGGTTAGCTCATCATCACTGTGAGAAAAAAGATGCACCATTTTTTCCGGATTTTAAGATGTCCTCTACACTGTGTTTACATGTTCACCATGGTAGAGATTATTTGTGTTTCGCATGTTCCTATGAAACCCCAGTAGAGACAAAAAGTGAAAGCAAAACGTGCTGTGAAACACACCACTGACAAAATGAAAACTGATAAATACATTCAGACCCATGCAATCAATACACAATTCATTACATGCACTATTTAAACAGTGCACAGACAGAAATAATGAACTGATTATGAATTAGCTAACACGGTGGTGTTCGTCTCCACCCAGGGTAAAGAGCTGAGTTTCCTGATGCAGAAGGACAGTGGGGTCTGCAGCAGTTTCCTCTGTCTGTTTGATCTCCTCAAAGACCTCCTGCAGTGAACTATAAGTGGCTTCTATAAGTGTGCTGTAGGTTTTAGTTGCAGCTTGATTAATGTGCCTAGTGTTTGCTCCATTATTCTTATCATATGTTGTTTCATCCACTGTCCAGTTGAAGAAATCTGTAGAAATTTTGTCTCATATAAACAAATACAGTGATATTCTCACCATAGATGAACTGAAGCACCATGGATTAACAAACCTTGTAGGAATTACAGCATAATCTTTAATAGGCTGAATAACAGAATCAGAAAACTTGACTGATTCCATGCCTCACCATTTAAAGAATCTATTTAACCAGAGGTCTTTACTAAGGTTACAGACTGTTGAATTACGGCTATTTTTTCCTTTTTTTAACAAATACAGTGATACTCGCTCCGAAGCACCATAGATTAACAAACCTTGTAGGGATCACAGCGTAAGCTTTAACAGGCTGAATATCAGAATCAGAAAACTTTATTGATCCCAGAAGAAAATGCTTAACCATTTAATGAATCTATTCAACCAGAGTTCTTCATTAAGGTAACAGACTATAGAATTACGGCTATTTTTCCTTCTTTTTCTGCTTCCTCATTCTATATTGAAATTCAGTGTACACTTATAGATTTTATTATAGGCATAATCAATTTTGGTTTGAGGCAGGATGTATGTGCATAATCCCAAATTTAATAAACAAACAGAAACATTAACAAAGGGTTCATTGGTAGTACAAAGGGTAAATACAAAGACGTGGGTAAGGGTCATTAAACAAGTAAGGCCCACGAACCCAGCCTGAAACAAAGCGTATTTATATCAACTAGACTTTGAGAACACCTGGGCAGAGGAGACAAGAACAAGACACTGGTGAAGAAGATCAAGAGGGGACAAGGCTAAGGTGGGGCTAAGACCAAAATAACTGCAACAGACTCCCATGAACAACAGACACATGACAAATGTAGACAACGACAGTCAAAAACATTGGAGGAAGGTTGATTTTGTGTTTGCCCATATGTTTTTGATCATTATCCTGCTGAAACGCCCAATGACGGCCCTTTTCTGTTTTCAGGCAGAGGCCACTAGATGTGTGCTTGCAGAGCACTATTGTTCTTCTTAAGTTTTATCTTTATTATCATCTTTATCCTTTATTATTCCATTCATCCGTTTTTTGGCCCGTTACTCCTCCCAGGGCTTTTGAGACACCGTTCCAAGTCTGACACGTCAGGACAGCGTGCTTGTTCACAGCTTTATGCTACCCCTTGTTGTTTGTTCATTATTCCCATTTTTCCGACAAGAAAATGGCCCATAGGAATGAATGGGTAGAATTTTGGAATGATTATGTCAACCACTCTAGCTGTTAGAGTGACAGCAGCAAAAAACCCAGTATAAACTGTGATTTCAAAGTTAAAATCCACACTTTAAACCACGTAAAACCTCTGAATTAAGTTGAAAAACATAGATAAGTGGAGAGAGGGCAATCTGGCAGTGAAATCTGCCTTCTAAATGATGTTAAAGACACCAAAAACACCAAAGCAAGTCCAGAGCAGAATGGCTTCAGAAAAACAAAATCCGCCTTTTTGAGCGGCCAAGTGAGAGCCCAGATCTCAACCCCATAGAGACGCTATGAAATGACTTGAAAAGAGCCATACACATCAGACGTCCAAAGAAAATGACAGAGCTAAAGCAGTTCTGCCAGAAAGAATCGGCTAACATCTCTCCTAAATGATGTACAGGTCTGATCCACAGCTACAGGTTACTGATGCCAGAGGGGGTCAAATAGTTATTAATTCCAAGGGCTGACATACTTTTTTACAATAGCACTATGAAGTTTTATGGTTGTCCTCAATAAAGACATGAAAGATTTTTTTGGCTGTTATTTTAGGCACGTTATATGTGTCAATACTCTTGACTTGGATGAGAGACAGATCACATTTTATGTCAAATTTAAGCAGAAAACCATGAAATTCCAAATAGTTCACATACTTTTTTTTGGCCAATATATATGCACCAAGCAGACATGGCATTACAACCACCTGCGTGATATTGTGTAGGTCTCCTTCACATCCCCAAAAGAGCTGTGAGCAGGCCCGGACTGCTCACTGATGTGGCTTGAATGGGTTAAGAAAGGTTTTGAGGATGTAGTCACACAAAATATGTGTTTCTGTTGACTTCTACTGTGTATTAGCCATGTTAGCCTCATAGCTCCAGCACTAAACTAAAGAAATAAAATTTGGAAAATTTATCAGCTTCATAAGCTGAGAACTGTGTAAATGTGATGGCTTGACAAACTATTGCTTTAAGACTTGTGAAGTAGTCAAAGACAATATGTCCTACTTTTGAATAACCAATCTTCTTCACTCAGTAGAACTCAGCAATCATTACAAACAATAAACTCAACAAAAAGTGACCTGGTTCAGTGGTGCCACGCAGTACCTCAAGCAGCTGTCCTCATCTTGGACATGGTTTCATACATTCCTTCATCTTCATACTGTTGATCTCCACTTTGCTTTGACTTCTAGGGGGGAAATGGTAAATTAATGTGATACAATTGTGGAAAAGTGATCCATCACTTTAGTTTAACTGAGTATTTGGCCTGTGGACTCTCAGACAGTAATCGTTTGGTGATTGGGTTGAACTGTGGTTGATGGTGATGGTGATGGAGGTGGGTGGGCAGTTCGGACTTGATGCAAAGTGACACAAAGGCTACACTCATGTAATCAGGTATAAAATGACATTTCACAGTCAAATTCACGATACTTACTGTTGATGGTTCTTTTCCATGCATGGTTACATAAATATTTTCAGGACTGTTTTGCTCCGGAGCAGTTTTATTTTTGTATACTGAAAAAAGCAGTGTAATACGAGTCTGAAAGCAACTAATACAGGTCTATCATGGCATCATTATATCTATTCATCATTTTCCCATAATGCATTGATTAAATTCAGCAGTTGACTTACTTTGTATAAGTTTGCACAGAAATATTGCAGCACAGGCCACTACTGGCATCATCAGTATTATCCATACTACCGGTCTCTTCAACGAAATAGCTGATTTGTTCTCAGAGGGTCTGTAACAGAACACAGTTAACATACAAAATTCTATTAAGATTTGCTTTCTATATTGTAGTATATAATTAAGAGGCTAAAATCGGAGTTCGGAGTGATTTATTGTAATAGTCTCCATTCTAGAAAAACTTCCAAAATGGTTCACACTGATGGTGATAGGAACCAGACGTCCATAGAAGTGAGTGTCTCTAAAAGCTACATCACAAAGTTTATGATTGTCACTTTGATTGTTTTTAGCCATGCAGTTTTATCAGTTTCTGTGAGGTAAACCTCCATTACTTGTTACTGTATTATCCTCACAGCCACAGTTTCAGACACTAAACATGTTGGTCGGTTAACTACATTTGGGGAAAGGGCAAAACTCGACTAAATGTTTTTTGGCCCTCACATTAACACTAAAGAGTGTAGTGGACTGAAGAGAGCAGTACGTTACCCATCCGGCGTGTGTG
>JBBPCX010114798.1:0-47297 GCA_037974365.1 Hydrocynus forskahlii
ATATATGTATGTATTCCCAAGTGGTGACATGCATGTCTAAAAGCTAACTTTGAAAAAGAAACACACAACACTGACTGGCCACATTAAAATGCCCAAGAACACTTTAGTTTATTGATTGGATAAATGCACAAAGCCAATCAAGGTTGAAATAATGAAATCCAGCTTTCTTTAATTAACAAAGAGCATCAAGAACTTCAGTCTAGTTATAAACAGCATTAGCAGTGAGTTTAGTAGAAATAAGCTTGTGTAAAGAAAATCAGTGAAAGTGTCCTGTACAGAAATTCATCACAGACATGTACAGAACAGTAAGCACAATGTGAGAAAGGCACACAAGCGGCATACAGGCATTTTTTAAGGGCAACCATCTTGAACAAGCAGTAGAAAAGAGCAGGCAGCTAGAGGGAGAGCTAAAGGACGTCATGTCCATTACCTTCTTATCTTTGAGGGGCAGTAAAGCCCCAGGTCTTAGTTCTTTGATCTGGGCTTCTACCAAACCTTTGGGCCCTATATCCTTATTAGAGCACTTCTGGAAAACCTGAGGGGGAATATGAGAATATGTGGAGGGTGTTAAGAACCTGGCCCCAGGCTGTAGTACAGGGCACTGTCTATATGAAAGCACAGAGCAAGTAGCGACCTTGCCAGTACAGTGCACTGTCAAGGGTTAATGTGGAAAGTATTGATATGCCAAGAATACATCATCAGACATTTGAGAATGTAGGCCAAAAAACATGTATACATTTTATCTGCAAGGGTGGTAAATACAACTTTCAGCTCATTCTCTTTTTAACTTTTTAATAAGTATTATATGCAAACAAATGTGGACTTCCAAGTGGTAATATGCATGTCTGAAAACTAGGAGCACACACATATTCACTGGAGGAAAACATGTTGGTTAATTGATTGGAAATGAAGCCCCACCACCACATGGAAACCGGAACACATCCCACAGGCACACCCACACCCACCATGGGCATGATTCGTGATTGATCTTTTCAGACTTCTGAATTTCAGATCCTACATTAACCTATTTGCCAGTTTAGGTACCCCTACCAAATAGGCAAACTTTGTAGTTATATAGTTACAAACTAAACTCTCTATCTGTTGCTGAGCTGTGAATGAAATAATCGTTGAATTGTCATGCTGCTCACACCCCTTTTGTTTAATATGTAGGGACAACTAACTAGAATCATGCTTAGCAAGTTAACAGGCAAAACAGCTGCTCCGATGATGTAATAAGGCTCTCAGTAGGAAATAAAACACAACTGTGGTGGAAAAATCTCTATGACCACTCTTTCTGGTTGACAATGAGGTCAGAGTTGAGTTTCATTACACTGCTTATTTCTTTTCTGCAGAAAGGGGAGTCGATCTCATCCAACCTACCTGACTAAATTAGTAAACGTGAAAGTTCCCAAGATAGAATTTATGACCCAATGGTAGGGTGAAAGTTCTACGAACCCAACAATTCTAGCCAGATGGATGAAATGTCATGGCTTCCCAGAAGGGGGAATGTTCAGTTTAAGACATGTAGAACAGCTAAAAGAACAATTAGAGAAGGAAAGGAAAGAACTCAGGTGGTCAAAGAAAATAAGTGGCATTCAGTTGGATAGACAAGATAGAGAAGAGGTTGCCCTTAAGGCAAGGCTAAGAGAGGCTAAGAAAGCTTATGACTTGCTTAGAGCATGAAGACAAATTAGTCAATCACAAGATGCATAAGGAAGACATCAGGTTGACTGGTGCCGCTGCCAGTGCCCCTCTGTCTGAACCACCGCCACTGTACATGACACATAGCTGCACACACCTGCATTGTCACCTACTAACCCATTTTCCTTTGTACTATGCAAGGTTACAGGAGACATTCGGCACCTGCAGTGGCATAGAAAGACTGCCAGTCTTAGGCGATGAAACTGGTCTCCGGGAAAGTCACCTCCGAAATATTTCGCAGACCGGACTCTGCTCAGAGGTGAGGAAAGCAGCTGAACAGTCCTGTGTAGGATGGAGAACTGAACAGTTGGCCAACATTCACCAACTCCTCAGTGTGTTCTGCATGGTCAATGCGTTGATCATTGGGGTCTCAATCCACCTAATGGATTTCCACTGTTACTGTCTGAATTCCTGTACCAGGATCAGGTCACCGGGTTCCAAATCACACAGTGGGCACTCGCCTGACTTTGGTAATGGGTCTTTTACATATTGGTGAACAGAACGAGAAACAGCAGACAAAAGACAGCAATACAAAACAGTTTCCTGAAGCTTTCTCTCTGGGCTGTCCAGTCCCCAAGTTCATTGGTTTTGCAAAAAGGATCTCAAAGGGACTCAAATTTGTTCTCTTGCTCACCAGTGCATTCTCATGTAGGTCAATACTAGAGGTAGTGCGTCTGACCATGCCAGACCCGTATCCTCACAACATTTGACCAATTTCTGCTTCAACAGACCATTTTTTCTTTCCACTGCACCTGCGCTGTGGGTGATAGGCACAGTGTTTTCTTAAATCTATGCCTAGGAATTCACTATGGTCAGCTATCGCTTGGCTCACAATGGACAAAGGTCCATTGTCACTGCTTACCTTTCCCCATCTGGGAATTACTTCTTTAATCTGTATTTTTGCTACCCCCTTTGCATCCTGTATGTAAGTTTGGAAAGCTTTTACCCATTTTGAAAACATGTCTACAATTGGTAAACAGAACCTTTTCCCTTTTAAGGGTGTGAGTTCTTATTCCCTCAATAGCCTCAGTCTTTAGTGGGTATTGGGGTTTGCAAGGTCTACAGTCAGACTTTGGAGTAATAACAATGGGCGGGCAACCTTTAATGAGACCCACATCATTTTTATCCTTTGCCCAGAAGGAATTCTGGAAGGTCTGACAGGGATGGGTCATCAGCCAGACTGGCAATAGTGTGGGGTATGACCAGGTAAGCATTCAACAATTTCAGTGACTCGCTCACAGGGCTATTCGCTTCCATGGTCACATGCAAAGGAGTTGGCTTTGGCACTATGAAAATTCATGCCCCCACGCATGGGGACCCAATAGTCTGCCTACATGCATTGCAGAAATGACAATCTTTATGGAGATTTTTCCTTCAGTTTTGTCTTCAGCAAGTGAAATGCATCAGATTCAGGTCAGGTGATTGACTTGGCCATTGCATAACATTCCACTTCTTTGCCTTAAACAACTCTTTGGTTGCTTTCGCAGTATGCTTTGGGTCATTGTCCATCTGCACTGTGAAGTGCCGTCCAATGAGTTCTGAAGCATTTGGCTGAATATGAGCAGATAATATTGCCTGAAACACAATTCATCCTGCTGCTTTGTCAGCAGTCACATCATCAATAAATACAAGGGAACCAGTTCCACTGGCAGCCATACATGCCCACGCCATGACACTACCACCACCATGCTTCACTGATGAGGTGGTATGTTTTGGATCATGAGCAGTTCCTTTCCTTCTCCATACTCTTCTCTTCCTATTACTATGGTACAAGTTGATCTGTCCATAGGGTGTTGTTCCAGGACTGTAAAGGCTTTTATAGATGTTGTTTGGCAAACTCTAATCTGGCCTTCCTGTTTTTGAGGCTCACCAATGGTTTACGTCTTGTTGTGAACCCTCTGTATTCACTCTGGTGAAGTCTTCTCTTGATTATTGACTTTGACACACATACACCTACCTCCTGGAGAGTGTTCTTGATCTGGCCAACTGTTGTGAAGGGGTTTCTCTTCACCAGGAAAATAATTATTCGGTCATCCACCACAGTTGTTTTCCATGTCTTCAAGGGTCTTTTGGTGTTGCTGAGCTCACCAGTGCATTCTTTCATTTTAAGAATGTTCCAAACAGTTGGTTTGGCCACTCCTAATGTTTTTGCTACCTCTCTGATGGGTTTGTTTTTTTTTCAGCCTAATGATGGCTTGCTTCACTGATAGTGACAGCTCTTTGGATCTCTTATTGTGAGTTGACAGCAACAGATTCCTAATGCAAATAGCACACTTGAAATTAACTGTAAACCTTTTATCTCCTCCTTGTAAATATAATGAGGGAATAACACACACCTGGCCATGGAACAGCTGAGCAGCCAATTGGCCCATTACTATGGTAAGAAATCACCATAGCCATAAGCAGCCTATCAGCTGATATAAAATGTATGCATGCATTCCTCTATAATCTACTGTACGGGGACTCGTTTCTCAAGACATTTTAAGAAGCAGATGAGATCGACTCCCCTTTCTGCAGAAAAGAAATAAACTGTCATGGAGCCATAGGCAGGAACCGTGACAGGACATACCCCCCACCCCCAATGGCGCCACTCTGGGGTGCCTAAACGGACTTCCCAGCCCCCACAACAGCGGAGGAGGGGAGGGTGAGGAAACACCAAAGTCCATCCTCCAAGGTGGTGGCGGATGAGGCAGTGAAAAGTTGTGGGGACCAGAGTCTGAGCCATGGCTGGTGAGGCTGGGACCGGGGTGTGAGACACGGCTGGTGAGACTGGGACCGGGGCGTGAGCCATGGCTGCTGGAGTTGAGGCCGGGATGAGAGCCATAGCTGGTGACGCTGAGGCCAGTGCGTGAGCCACGGCTGCTGGAGTTGCGGTCGGGGCGAGAGCCACGGCTGGTGACGTAGGCGCTGGGGTCAGTGAGGCCCTTGTAGAGACCGGCACAGGGTCAGGAGCTGAGGAGCTGAGGCTGGTGCGGGAACCGGCGCAGGGTCAGGGGTTGAGGCCGGTGCAGGAACCGGCGCAGGTGAGGCTGAGGCTGGTGCGGAGCCCTCATGGGACTTGGTCCGCAGAACCGCATCACTCCATTAACCCTGGGCCGTCAGGGTGCTGAACCTGACCATGTACTCCCGGGCAGTGTGAGCTCCCTGCTGTATGCAGAACAGCCACTGGCTCACTGGAGGAGCAGGATGGTGGTCTCGGGACGCTGTGGAAGCTACAGCTTTTATAGGGGCCACCATCTTGTCCTTGTTGGGTCCAGTTGGATGAGCTGGCGGACTGAGCTGGAGACTGAGGAAAAGAAGCCGAGGGGGCGTCTCACTGCTGCTATGGGGGCCGCCATCTTGGATTCGCCAGGCTCGGAGCAAGGGAAAGACTTCGGAGGAGCTGGCTGACGGGTTGGGCAAATTCCGCTGTGCCTTGCGGGGTGGAGCATTCTGTCACGGAACGGTCCTGTCCGGACCGAGGAGAGACAGCTCAGGCGCAGACTTCCATGATGAGAGATTTCTTAAATACACAAAACACGAACTGAACTATACAAACAAAACCAGGCACACAGGCCAGACGAGAACAACAGAGAGAAGACACGAATAGAATTGAGGAGAGAACACGAGTTGAATTGAGGAAAAGGACAGGTAAGGGTACATTAATGCTCCACAACTGAAACTAAGAACAGAGCAACTTAAATACAACAATGACAGAAAAAGAACCAATAAACAGATAATCAAGACTCTGAACTCTATTCAGCTGCGAGTCCATAGCTTCTTCGCTTTCAAATTCTTTTGAGCAGAAATTTTGAACGTAAGTGGACAAGACCTGGGGCTATTTATTTCCAGTGTCTGAATGCCTAATTTTTGGACAGGGAAAATAGGAATGGCTGAATTCACACGAATTTTTCCACACAAATACATAAACTCTGGTTTTCCATCCTGTATTTCTGTTTGCAATAACTTTACATATTTTACTTCTCTGGCACATGAAACTTCAGAGTCTTAGCTTTGAAATGAGTCCAACCGCAAACAATAATAACATTATATAATAGAACTGTGAGCTTTATAAAGTTGTAATGCAGAATCCAAGATGGCTGCCAAAATAGGGGGTGAAAGCTAACAGGTTTTAACCAAGGCTGAATAGAGGAACGCCCACTAAGGGCACATATAAAGTCCAAGGGTGGCCCCTAGTGGCTGTAGGCAGGAACTGCGACATAAACAGCTTTGATGAATCTCGACTCTGACATCAATGTTAACCAGACAGAGTGGTCATAGAGTTTTTCCACCACAACAACCACCACTGACCTGATGTTTTGAAGTGGTTGACCATGCTCAGTGCAGCAGAACTGGGACATGGATGTGAGTGTTGTTCTGGTAAGAGGGTACCTTAATGGTACACATCCCTTTATGCACTGCTCTAAAGTTTTGTTATATGCAAAACTTAAACAGAAATAAAAAGATGGGCCACAACCCCCTAGAAATACCAGCACAGCCCACTGGGTTGGAAGATCCACAGGCTGAAAACCACTGGTGTAGTTTTGCCTCCTTCACTGTTTTGCTTTAAAATGAGACTGAAGTGAGCTGGACAAATTGCAAACTTTGTTCAATAAAACAATGTTTAAGAATACTGTACATAATTTGCAATGTATTGCAATATATCACAAGTCTCATATTATGATAATATCGTATTTTTAGGCCTGTAACAATTCACACTTTAATTATCCACAGCCAGTACATAGTATGCACCTATGTGGTAAGTATGCCTGAAAAAATGCATACCTGAAAATTCAAGGGTGTGTGTGTGCACATCTGTAAATGTCACTCACCTGTAACTCAGCCATTATCTTATCTTCATCATCATCCTCCTCTGGGATGGCAGATACAGTGACAGGGGGAGGTGTGCATGGCTTTGTATCTGGAGGGCTCTTTGGTTTAGGCTGGGTATCTCTTTCCTCCTCCTGTAGAAGACACCAGTATAATGTCATTTCAGCAATTCATTATTCAGTGAACTCATCATTGTGAATATTAGACAGCGACAACTTAAAATAATACTGCTTTTCAAAATGGATAGATCGTGTTCTAAAATATGATTGGCTGAGCCACCAGATATTCAAATAGTCAGTAGACCCACCCATTTGACCCACGGCTATATGTAACTTGACTAGCAACATAAAGTCTTCCCTATAGACTTTTCACTGATTTTTAAAGGTTTATTTTAAAAGATATGTATCAGTATCTAATGTTTTGTTTACGGTCTGCATGGGACATCTGAACATTCATTATATAACATTTTCTTCTGGAGAGCCTATGTTTTACTCAATTGCCTTCTTTGCTAGTTTTCACTAGCTTGAAAATGGAAATTACTAAAGGACATTAGCATCAAGCTGAGTGAGGTGTCTTTTCTGCACAATGACAGCTGAACAAGTAAGTCATCCAAACACATCCTTTGCTTTGATTTTCAGTATTTCACTGTGGGGTAAAAGTTACTAGTAACCAGTTTGCAGTGTTTTTCTCATTTATATTTCTCATTTATATGTGCGTATTTCTCATTTATCTGTTTGTGGTCTAGCACATTTTACCTCTGTATCTTGATAAGAAATGGTTTGGCAGTTACTGTAGGGCCAGGGGGAACAGTAGTGAGATTAGAATAGCATCAACTATGCAAAAGTGTGAAACCTTCAACTTTCTCTGTACTGCAAGAGCATGAGCAACTCAGGAGAAGTGAGCAGAGATACCGTCAGCCTAGCTTCTACTTCTGAACAGTACATGATGTTCTTTCTCAGCATGTTTCAAAGCACGTGCTGTCCCCAGAGCAGAAACGGATACCATTACATCATGCTAAAGCAGCTAATAAAAACCCATGTAACTCGTCTTGAATTAGCAGTCTCTTGTCGGCATGCTGAGAATAGAACTACTCTATTTGCCTGGCAAATATAATAAACCTTGGTTGATTTTAAGAAAAAAAGAGTACTCTGTAACAAACCAACAAGTGTTAGATGACAAAGCCTTGCATACAGGTTTTAGATTCAGCTTTAGTTGGAATTTCTTTAGGTTAAATGTGCAGAACAGTAGAGTGATTTTTACTACAGGTGTGGCATGTCATATGTTTCAGACAGTTCCTACTCATGTGCCCTTTTTTCAAGAAGCCAAAGCATAAACCTCTTTTCTTGAGGAATTCTACCTTTTCTTTATTGGATTTCTGTTTGAATGACTCATATGTATCCAATTTCTGTTTGTTACTGGCCTATTCTGACACTGAAACAACAGAGGTAGCAAAGCTGCTGCCTTTTGCTGTGAAAGTTGATTTTGTTGGTTTTAAAGTGACCTTCCCTGTCGGGTTCTGATTTGAGGTTGACCGATATATCGGTCAGCCGATATATCGGGCCGATATTTAGCATTTTTTACGATGTCGGCATCGGCCAATATCCGAGTTTAAAATATATCGGCAGCATATATCGGCCATCGACTGACCCTGACTTCTAAATATCGGCATCGGCTTTAGAAAAACCTATATCAGTCGACCTCTAGTTTTGATTCTCACCAAAGACTGGATCTAGAGCAGCCCTCATTTGTTTTTCAATGAAGTCAAGAAGGTCTTTGAATCTTGCTCTGCAATTGCACTTCTCTCTAATGTCACAGACAATCATTTGCCATTTATCTCGAAGTCTGAAAAGCAATTTTGAAACTATAATTCTCATGTTGGTTGAATTTACCATTGTGTTAAAGCAGCTTTTTAATCCATTGTGTTAAAGCAGCTTTTTAAGAAGAATGTGTATGACCATAAAGCTGAAGCATCATCAGACTTTAAGTCAGACCAATTCAAAGCCTTATCTACAAAAGCAGATGTTATTTTTACTCTGTTTCCAAAGTTCCATTCAAGTTGCCTTTTTGCTTCACTAAATGTGGTTTGTGGACTCGTGCATGCAACTCCGTACTAAGAGTCTAGGTTGTCTGGTTGTAAATTGCTCCAAATAATAAAGCCTGTCCTGCATGTTATCCGTTTCAGTCTCTATTCCTTGCTCAAATGCTTTATTAAAGGATCTGAACTGCAGAGGATCACCATCAAAAACAGGAATGTCTATAGATGGCAGAAGAGGCAATCTCTGCTGTTTTACAAGCATTTCAGTGATCTCATTTTGCTTTCTCATCACCTCAGTAAGAGCAGGTTACTAGGTTCACCTTCACTCCAGATTTGTTTAGGACTTTTCTCTTCAGATTTAACCATTGGTGTTACAGGAGTGTGTGGATCTGGAGGCACTGACAGAGGTACAGGAGCTGTGGACATTTTCTGTGTCCTTGGAGCCTTCTGAACTGTTGCAAGTGGTATAAAATCAGTAGACATTCTCGAAGAGGCTGTAATTAAGATTTCTGATTCATCCTTAGACATGGAATCATGGCTTTGCTCTTCCTGCAATGAGGTAAAAACTTGCACTTTGGCATCTGAAATTAGTCATTAGAGTTAATGTTTCCTTTCAAGCCTTTAACTGCGCTTCTTCAAAGTCAAGCGCATGTTTTTCTTGCAGTGCATTTGCTTGCGCTTTCAAAGCGACTCGTTCTACCTCCGACTGTATGTGTGCAACAGAAGCAGCTCGGGAGGTTCTGCTCTTCTTGCTAGAGGCTGTACTAGTGTTATTAGATGCCTTACTGGAAAGCTTACTTGGTGGCTTAGCGGAGACCTCACCAGCTGTATAAGAGCCCACGTCAGAGGTAACCTTTTGTGCTGCCTGTGAGACGCTATCTTGTGGCCCAATGCCACCAACGTGAGATGTGGCCTTTGCTGTGTTTAATTTGGCAACTGGCACTGGATTTAACTCAGCATTTTGTTCATCACCGTCTTCATTCAACCAAACTTCAATCTCATCCAAAAACTCTTTAAAGCTTATCAGTTTAGGTTTGTACCAATCGCTGTGGTCAGTCTCCCTTTCATCTTAATTTTACAAACTTTGAACTGAAACTTGCAACTCCATAAATCCCCCAAATAATTATTAAAGGCTTGTATGTGTTCATTTATCAAAGGTTTGGATTCCCCGGCATCAATCAAAGAATTTATTTCATTTTGTTTTCTTGTGAGAAAGCCCAGTTTCCCTCTGCACGTTTTAATCAAACTAAAAAACTCTCATTCCTTTTCAATTCCTTCGTCTGATTCATCCATCATTTTTAACTCAAAATTCGTTTTACTACATCCAACAGACAATTTTCCAACTGAAAAGATTCACTACATCACATTATATTTGCTCATATCTTCTTCAAAACTTCTTAATTCAGTGTCTGTTTCTCAGCCCGACATTTCAGCATATTAACAAAGGCATCGCATATACTCACAGAACTTTGTGCGTTATCTCCAAATTGTTCCAAACGTTCCAATAATCCAAGTTAGTCCAAGGTCCATGTTAATGTCCAAGTAAATCCATATGATTTTTTGACTTAAAATGTATCAGCCATCCCAAGTTATTTCAAATTCCAAGTTCAAGTGATTCCAAACTAAGGACGTGGGCAGCATGAACAAATGGTGGTTTTCACACACACTTTCGACTCTTTGTTTCCAAAAATATAGTCCATTTATTTGCTCCAAAAAGATGAACCAAAATGCCTTGATAATCCACAAATAAACACAAAGATAAACTAAACTTAAATTATATTCAGTCAAAAGTTGGAAAGTGGTCAGAAAATCGTATTTTACCACAGTCACGCCACCCGACATTTGACTACCAAACAAATTCTAAAATTCAAGGCATACCAGGCATGATGTATATGGATCCAAAACATAGGAGTGTCCAAGCTAATTACCAAACTAATTACCAAACAGACAAACAACTAAATTATAGGCACAAAAACTACAATAATTTGATTAATTATGTGAAGTGGAGGCAATACTGAATGACCGCCCAATCCCCCTTCCTCTAGTGATCCCAATGATATTGAGGCTTTAACTCCAAATCACTTGCTCCACCCGAAAGGCAAACCCATCCTTCCACCGGGTGTATTCAGGAAAGAAGACCTGTATCTCCAGAGAAGGTGGAGACAAGTCCAATACATTGTGGACCTGTTCTGGAAGAGGTGGGTGAGGGAATACCTTCCCATGTTGCAAGAGCGAAAGAATTGGAATAGGACTTGCAGGAACTTTGCCACTGGTGATGTTATACTCGTCGTAGACAAATCTGAACCAAGAAACTCTTGGCCCATTGGACACGTCATTGAAGCTATGGCAGATTCCAAAGGCTTTGTTCTGCGAGTTCGTGTCAAGACACAAACCAATGAATTGGAAAAGCCCATTAACAGTGAATGTCTGCCTCCAACTGAGTCAAGTTCTGGAACTTCTGGCTCTGCATATACACTGATGCTCATCTACTGACAAGCTGTATACCTCATTATACCCCCCTTAACATACACCTTTTTGAACACAAGCATACAGACCATTAGAAACACATGGAGCATTCGTCTTTTTTTATATGTATATTATATGCATTCCAAGACAGTACAGAGTGCCATGGCCCTGTGCCCTTTTACCATGTTCAGCTGATGTACTTGCTGGTGTACTAGCTACTACTGGTGCTATTTAATTGTTTAAATGCTCATATGTATAGCTATAGTAAGCTAACACAACAAACAAGACTGTTAAACAACAATATACAAGTAAAACACATTTTACCTTAATGTCTACGGCAAGCTGTTTAATAAGATTCAGATTTCCATGTTACAAGCTCCAAATGCCTGTGTACAGCTTACCAGCTGTACCAACTGTTAGCTTGGTGCAAACTAATACAGCTAAAATTACCCAGACTCATATTTGTGTGCATATGCAGTACTGAACAAAGTAGTCAGTCAGATCCTGATTGTAGACCAGTAGAGCAAATAGAGAATTAATTTACAAGGCATTTCACAACATGTAACACGTCAGGGCCTTTGACACAGTATAACAGACAGGCTGTGTGAATCTACAGCTTACGCTACAGATGAGATAACCCTTCTCAGATTACATATATTGGTTTTCCGTTACACAGTTAAACAGACACCTGTACCTGTGCAGTTCCAGGCTCCTTCCTGCTTGTGTAGATGACCTCTCCTGAGCGAGTGGTGGTCATGCCTGTAGTGGTGGGGTAGATTCTGCGGGGTGGAGGCGGTGGTGGGGACTTGCTGGCCTTTTCTGAGCCCTGACTCAGCTTTGCTGTTTTGTCCTGAGGCTTCACTGCTCTCTCCAGGCTTGTTCTGGCTGTTAGGCTTGGTTTAGAAGGCTTATCCACGCCTGCTGTTTTAGCTATTTTCTCGAGTTGTGGTTTAGGGGCTTTTTCTGGACCTGTCTTAGAGGGCTTCTCAGAAGTGAGTGTCTCAGTTTGGTTCTCCTCTGCAATATCATTAACACAATCAAATGCTGTTACAGTAAATAGGTTTCAACTGTACTTCCACATAATAAGAACAAAAACAGAATTTTGTGACAATGTACTGCATTGAGCAATACCAATAAAGACAAACTAATTACCACAAAACTTTGATACTGTGACAAAAATCTACATCCTATGTATTCTAACAGTGGGACCTTCCAAATTCCTCTAGCCCGAATCACACTAGGCAGTTTGTGTCACCTAATAAAATGGCCATGACTGGCTCAGGAGACTGTAAAAAAACCCAGCTGTCTAACTGATCTGCCACCAAGAATTAAAACCACAAAGTGAATTAAACAGACTGCTTTTCATACAGTCTTTCCTCCTCCATGTGTTTATTTACAGTCAGTAGGGAAGAAATGTTTAAAAGGTTTTTGCTTAGACACTGCTGAATGTAAAATGTACTCTATTTTGTACATGTGCTAGTGTATGAAAGATCATCACTGCAAATGTCAGCTCAGCCAAAGCAGCAGAATTTTTGTGTCAAAGTTAACCAAAATTGAACTTTACATGACAGGTTATCTGCCTTAGAAACTTCCCACATAGAATCATGCACCATGGTGAATGCCACTAAAATGAATGTAATTTCATGGAAATTGACTCTGACCTTGTGGTGGAAGTGCAAAAGGTTCGGGTTTTTCAACCACCTCCTCTAAGGCAGCAGGGGGAACTGCAACAGGTATCTGCAAGCTGTCTCCTATGCTTGCCACCTCTAGGCTGGGTATGCCTCTCAGCATGTTGGCTTCTGCCTCCTGAAGCATCCTCTGAAATTCCTGCCCGTCGTAATGACCCATGTTCTGTCTCTTTTCTTCCCACTCTCTCTCAGCAGCCTAGAGAGAGAGAGAGAGAGAGAGAAAGAGAGGGATAAACCAGACCAGAAGTTAAGGCATAACATTATGTCATTACTCAAGTTTGCCAAAGTGAATAAATAACAAAATTTTGCCCTTGATGTAGTCATTCGGCCAAGACATGCTTTAGTCAGGCTAATATAGGTAACAAGAATTTGAAGCTTCTGACTAGATATAATCATACAAACTGCATCAAAATGTATCAAATTGTTGAGTACAGGGGTCCTTGGGTTACAACAGTCTTGACGTACGACGTTTCGAGTTTACAAAGCTCACTCCCACTTGGCTTATACCGTTAGCGTCGTACTTACGAGGACGAACTAGTTTGAATGCGCACGCCGTATGTGTGAGGGAGTTTTCTTTTCCTTTTTCTGTAGCTTAGTTGTGTTTTTATGATTTTACATCTGTGTTAAGATATGTAAGTGTCTTAGGCTAGGGTGTGTTTCCACTGACATTACCGCCGAAGGAGCGCATCGGTGTCGTAACTCAAGGACCCCCTGTAATCACAAATGTACTAGCTGTTTTTGATGTACATTGTACATTGTTTTTATACACTAAATGCCCATAAATTTTTAATGCCTCTAGGTAATTTAGGGTGCACATTTTACTCAAAGGCTTGTACCGGCTTCACAGAAAAGCACTGGCAATTATATTCGACACTCTGAAGAAACTGCTCACAAGCATAAGGTCACCATGGTTGGCTATAGGGATGTAAAGATACCTAGCATTGGGCTGTGAAGTAGTGGAACTATGTAATCTGGATTTACGTCCAATATCTCACCTGATTGTGCCAATATCGTGCCTAACGCAATAAAAAATCACAGCAATCTTCCAGTAAGGGCTGTTACTTACAAACTCCCTAATAACAGAATAACCTTTAGAAGTACATGTTCGCTAAACAGGTGCCTACAAACATTTAGACAGTGTAGACTAGGCATTACAAGTTGAGCCTTGAAATCATCCCCTGCAACCCCCTTTAATGCAAAGTTTAAACCATGTCATTTGAAAGGTCACCTCTATTGATGTGGTTCTGTTTTTGCCCTTGCTATGACTGGCGAGCTCCTCAATAAACAAGTTTGGAGATACCCCGTCGTTATAGCGTGTGCTGTTGCTGGGAACACCACTGCTGACGTTGCTCGACCGTGGTGCCTGCTCTGTCTGTGAGGGGCTGGGCCTCTTGAGCTGCCCGGGACTGCCCAAGTGTTTGGTAGGTGAAGGGGTGGATTCGTGGGCCTGATGGGGTTGGGCAGAAGTGGACCCAGGTGCTGCTGAGTGCTGAGACTGACAAAGGGGAACAGGAGAACTCTGGGCATGATGGATGACCATGGAGTTGACCTCTGACCTCACAGAGGAACTTTGAGGCTCAATTAGGGTCATATTTGCTACATCCTGTATATCAGAGGAAGGCACAGACTCTACCCCATCTGTTGTGACCAAGGTCACCATTGTCGCAGGATCCAAAGGTTTTAGCAAGCCCTCTGTGGCACACCTAGAGATTGCAGACAACATATTGTAGGTGCACATCCAGTTAGTGTTGGGCCATCAAGCATAAATATGTTACATATATTCAAATTAAAATACATAATTTAAACATATAACTAAATATCATTTTAGTATATTAGGACATTTTCACTATCCAATTATCTGGTTACACAGGCCAAATTATTCACTATTCATAATGAAACATGGGGATGGTCAGTGCTCTTTAAGTTCTGATGAAGTAATGTGACAAGTGATTATGAAAGCAATAAATATCATCATAGTGCCCATCCTTATGCAAATTTACTCCAATTAAATAATAATAATAGAATATATCAGATATTCTTAACAAAATATAACTACACCGACATAAGTTATATTTGACCAGATAATTTAGACCAGAACTGAGGTCCACTACAGCACATGGCTGCAGAATGACGGAACTGGCAAAAAATGACAAATCTCAGTAGCACTTAAAAAAAATAAGAGCTTGAACTTAGTCTTGATTTCACTCCCTCATGTTTTTATACATGTACACATTCTCTGTACCTGCGCAGAGTGCTGAGAGACTCTGTGAGTGTTTTGACTCTTTTTAACATGCTGTCCAGCTTGTGTGGTTCCTCCTTCAGAAACTTCACAGCCTCCACTTCAACTCGCAGCACAGCCCGCATACGTGCCTGTAGGCCTGGAAATTCTCCTGAAACACATTGAGAAGGTGCATCACAATAAATATCCATTTCCAACTTCAAAGCAGAAGATTTTCAAAGGAATACTTCAATGGTTTTCATTTAACTTCTAATTCTGTTTTTCATCTGCCAAATATTTATTGTACAGTTTATTACCGCATGCAATAATTTAAGCGTTCCCTCTTAGAGAAGAACTGACTTGAAGCAGACACACAACAGAAATCAAGTAATTCCATCATTAAACATTTATGAGAAGCATGTTTAAAGCGGAATTATTTTTACTTTCATTATTCTGATTAATTTTCAGACTGAAGGTCTGCAAACAGCCAGTTTTTGTCAGTGTTTCTGCCATCCAGCTCCACAAACAAATTACTTACAGGTCTTTACCTGAAACCTCAAACAGAGTGAAAAGACCTGCAAATACTTTTTACTGGGTTGCTTGGATACAAAAAAACATAGTCAGGGAAAAAAATACCTTCACTTCATGTTTTGCTGCCGGTGCTGCTGGACTTTTTGCTGTTGCTTCGGCATAGGTTGTATTTTGTTCTCGTCATTAATGATAAAATACTAGTGAGTTAACCTGACGTTTTAATTATTAAACTATTTTCATCGCTTAACAATGCCATCAATCCACAGACTCAGAGAAGTTTCAACCAATAAACAATAAAGGTTTCAGTATGGAGTTCACTAAGCACATTGCCTGCTCTGAATGTGGCATGCTTAGTTCAGCCTCTTTCTCCATCACCAGCAATAACGAAAATTTTAATTGTGTGAAGTGTCCGATTAATCTCTGATGGAGAAGGTTTCAGAGTAAGAGGAGTGCATCCAGACTTGAACTAGGGCTTGACTCCAGCTGTACGGCTCTGAAGCAGGGCAAATGGGTGACGATTCAGCAACATATTCGAAAAGCTCTCCCTCATGCGAGCGCTTCCCCACGTTAGCACCACTGTTCTTCTCCCATTCACATGTCAAACAGGTTTGCCCCAATCAGGGAAGTGGCTGTCAAGAAGCCTGTTGAAAGTGCTCTGGTTACAGGTGATTCGCTTATTCAGTACATGAAATTAGCTACTCGTTTAGGGGCTCCAGCACCAGCTACTGTTGCATTGTAGAGAACCTGAAGCTGTTAGCTAGCCATAGGTATGACAGAATAGTGTTTCATGTAAGAGCTAACGATATTCATCTGCTGCAGTCAGAAGAATAGTATTAAAGAATTGCAAGGGGTGCTCCGAAAACAACATGGGTTTTATTGACAACTTGTCCATGTTTAAGGGCAAGCCTGCTTTCATGGCCCAGGCAGGTATTCACCCCTCACAGGAGGGTGCTGCTCTCATCTCTTTTAGCATAGCCCATAGCCTGTTAGCTAGCTGGCAGTCCAGATCAGAAAGTTGCTGCTGACAATCCAGCACCAAGGCCAGGCAGCCGACAAACTGGCTAAACTGACCATCTGCTAGCTACCGTGAGTCATCATCTTAAGACTGTGTCTGTCCTCCAAACTAAACAGAAAAGTAGGAAAAATTTAAAGTGTGTCCTAATAATTTAATCAATCTCCCTCAAATAACCATTAAGCTCAGCACCTTAGATTTAAAGCTAAAGCTTTCTTAATATCAGATCACTCAATCCTAATGAAATAGTAACTGATTAGGATCCTGATGCCTTATGTCTTACAGAGATCCTGGGTTAAACCTGATGAATTTGTTGCCTTAAATGAGGCTACCCCCACAGACAACATAGTTATGAACAACTATGTTCATAAACTTAGACTAAATGGTAGAGTGGGCAGCACAGAAACCATTTACAGAAGCGCCCTAAGATTTAATCAGAAAAACAAGATCTCTTTCTAATTACTGTCTACAGGCCACGAGAATCATATACAGAGTTCTTACAAGAATTAAAGGTCCCATGAGATGAAAATTTCACTTTATGAGATTTTTTAAAATTAATATGAGTTCCCCTAGCCTGCCTATGGTCCTGCAGTGGCTAGAAATGGCGATAGGTATAAAGAGTGCCTTGATCATCCGGCTCTGCCGTTGAGAGAAGGACAGCTCAGATGGGCCGATCTGGAATTTTCCCCTTATGTCGTCATAAGGGGAAAGGTTACCTCCCCTTTCTCAGGCTTTGCCCACCCAGAGAATTTCGCCCCCCTCCCCTAAAATAATTAGCTCCACTGAGTGTCAATGCTATCGTGTGAGAGACCACTTTTGCCTGTAGAGATATCATGGCTTGCAAATGAGTGAAGCATGGCAGTTGCTCGGTGCTTAGATGTATTTTTTTAGTTCCTTCATGCGAGCCTCTGAAGAACCAGCGGGTTATTTTTATTTTCTCTGGGAATGCGCCGACATAATACAGAGCTGGTCTTACTGAATGGCTGAAAATGAAGTCTGGATCACTACCAACTCTCCTTGGCTCAGCTACAAACCTCAGACAAGTAAGTCAACTTAACACTATATAATTTTGTTACTTTGCTGTATATGGTTATCTAGCTTTTTACCCTTAGAATGTGGCTGTAACATTAGCTCTGCAGCTAACAGCTAACAGCCCAGTTAGCAGGCTACTGTTGTAAATGTAAAGGTAGATAGCATCAGGTATGTGTGTGAATGGTGTGTGAATACACACATTAACTCGAGTGTTGTACTTCTTTGTTATTTGGACGACCGTGCTGCTGTTAGTGCTATGGCACGATATCTGCCTTTCCCCTCATTGAAATAGCTATGCGTGAGCACGTCTGCAAATCAGGGTGATCAGATGAGAATGGGTAAAATTTCAGGAGTCTTATAGCAACAGGGCTATAGGCACTGATCTCAACTGCTTGGCTATCAAGGAAATGTCCCGAATCTCACTACAGACGAATACAATTGTCTTTTACCAGCTAGCAGGCCACCCCCACCCTCTACCCTGCCCCGCCTCTCTCCCCCTTGCCCCATCTCTGTCCTCCTCATTATCATATAAAGCTACAGACACAGAAATGGCACATCGTAGGGAAATCTCATTGTGGCACTGGCTCGAAGTGGCTGTAATTCTGCACCAAGGCTGAATTTCTGAAAGAGACTTCAGAGACAGCATTAGAGGACCACAAAGACCTATATAAAAGCATAAAAAATTAGCATGTCATGGGACCTTTAAGCTGTTTCTTCGCAAATTTAGCAGTACACGGCAATAAAATAATAATTGTTAGCGATTTTAATATCCACTTTGAAAAAGAACAGGTTTCATTGAAATCTGCACTTGCCTCAACTCTAGATACAGTGGGCTTTACTCAAAATGTAATGGGGTCTACTCACTCATGGCCTCATTTAAGAAATTTTCACTGGGTTGCACAAGATTAAAAACTTTAACACTGCATGGGAAACTCTCACAAACCAAGTCTGTCCAATTAGCACAGGAATAGCAGCTTCTCATCATTCCTTGCAAAAAGAGCAGAAAATAAGCAATGGTTAAGGGCTCAAGTTCCCATTGCTTTGATCACATGCACTGATCGTGATGTCACAAATAACATGTGGTAGACAGCCTTCCCTACTAGAATATAGGTCGGTCTAATATTTGGCATTGCTCTGTTTATGATTCACTTACTGTGATTCTCTGTCTCCCTGAAAACAACACAAGTTACTTTTGTGGTGCTCGGTTTTGCGACTTCCGCCCAGTGGCAAAAAACAGAATTTTGCTGCCCTGTTATAATGGCAAACGTAGCTATGTACTCACTGCTGCGTTCAGAGTCCTGATTTAATCTTGACTCTTGGTGTTAATGTGGATAATATAGTTATTCTTCCAGAGATCACAGTCATCTCAGATTATTACCTCATTACATATGATTTTCATCTAAATCATTCATCTAAATCAGTTAGATAATCTAACTGAATGCCTAGAGCTCTCTTCCATCCACACCAGATCACAGTCAGATAGAAAAAACTGAATGCTTAGAGCTCTCTTCCATCCACACTAGATCGCAGTACGATAGAAAAAAGTTCACTTCTTGGTATAAGCATCAAACTTTCACTTTAAAGCAAAATGTTTAAAGAATAGAGTGTAAATGGTGATTAACCAGCCTGGAATCTTTCCACTCTGCCTGGAAGGAGAGTCTTAGAGACACTTACTGTGGCATGCTCAGCCTATCCATCGTTTCTCACTGAGGCTAATAAAAATAATTATGTTTAGTACAATTTCTAAACTAACTAGGAACCAAGGAGCTGCAGACTCACAGGTCCCTTTTGGGTGATTTTTATGGACCTTTTCAACAATATAACATAAAATAAAATTCAAACTAGATGTTTTTCTCCACCACAGCTGCTACCTGATACTGTCAACGCAGATATTGTTCCAAACTGAGCTGTAGTAAAGAGGCTGGCAGCTTTTAATCCAGTTCAACAAGCACAATTCACTACAATTATTTTCTCTTTAAAATGGGTATACTCGATTCCTTTCCTACAAGCCTGGTTAAGTACTACCAGTAATTATTGGACCCCTTTCTATATAATCTCCTGAGTTTAGGTAGAGTACCTAAAGCCTTTAAACTAGCAATTATTAAGCTGTTGTTAAAAAAAACAGCAGCATAAAAACAACAAATATAAAAAATTCCAATCTGGGTTCCGGCCTCATCACAGTACTGAAACAGCCCTCGTAAAGACAGTAAATGATCTTTTACTGTAAGCTGACAAAGGATTTGTTTCTTTGCTGGTTTTGCTTGACCATAGTGCAGCATTCAACACCATAGACAATTCAGTTATTTTAGACAGACTAGAAAACCTGGTCAGAGCCATAGGAACAGCCTTATCATGGTTTAGATCATAAGATAAGATAAGATAAACCTTTATTAGTCCCACAAGTGAGAAATTTGCATTGCTACAGCAGAAAGTGGACAATACTAAGTTAAGAACAGCAAAAACAAAAGAATGAAAGCTACACAACATAAAAAGCACACTATACAAATAATACAATAAAATATATAACTTACAGACATAAGCACATTTATATGTACATAGTGTGTGCATATATATAGTGCTACATTATTAAGAAAAACACCATTTACTAATTTTATAACATACATTACCGGTCAAAAGTTTTAGAACACCCCGATTTTTCAGTTTTTTTGTATTGAAATTCAAGCGGTTCAATGTCTCATTGTTCATTCTGCAGAAAGTTCAACCCAACTATGTTGCAGAGGTTCCCATAAGTGTGTGGCACTTAAAGGTTGCTTTGCTTTCACTCTTCTGTCGAGTTCATCCTAAAGCAGCTAGATGGGGTTTGACTCTGGAGACTTCTGGCCACTCCATGTTTTCCAGCTTACCATCTTGTTCTTTTTTCGAAGGTAGTTCTGGCATAGCTTGGACTTACGTTTTGGGTCACTATCTTGCTGTAGGACGAACCTGACCAAGTAGGCACATACCAGAGGGTACGTGCATGAATTACAGTACAGTCTATACAGGGGTAACTTCGGTACATGCTAAAGCTGTGGTACTCCGCCCAGCTCCGGGCTCAGGTTGAAGCACTAATGATTTTAAAATGCAATTAAAGTGTTTTGGGAGCATATTTGGGGGCATATTTAGGAGCAACTGTTCTCCTGTCACTCACAACTTCCACTGCATCCAGAGGGCATCCTAGAACTGAGCTGGCCCTCCAGATCAGCATGTATAGTTTCTTTCTGTCACCAGCAGAGATGCTGCTTCCCTAGCAGACCACACTGTAAAAGATGGCTGATGCCACTACGGAAGCATAATAGGTCTTCAGGAGTGGCCCCTGCACTCCAAAAGAGCTGAGCCTCTACAGCAACTACAACCTGCTCTGCCATTTTTTGTAGTGTATTTGTGTTGTGAATCCAGTCCAGTTTATTATTCAGATGAACACCAAGGTAGCTCTCCAAAGCCTCAATGTCCATGCCCTGGATGTTCAGTGGCTGTGGTGGAGAATGTTTATGTCTCCTGAAGTCTACCACCAGCTCCTTGTTTTTCTAGTGCTGATCTGGAGGTAATTTTATTGCAGTCATCAGAGATCTTCTGCAGGAAGTGGTGGAGTTATTGGAGAAGTCTGCAGTGTAGATGGTGAAGAGAAACGGTGCCAGAACCATTCCCTGTGGGGTCCCTGTATTGCAGACGTTCCTGTCCGACACACAACCCTGGGCTCTCACATACTGTGGTTGGTTAGTAAGGTAGTCCAGGATCCAAGGTGAAGGACCACTCCAGTATAATCCAGCATGTCCCTCAGGATTGTGGGTAGAATGGTACTGGACAAATAAAAAAACATGATTCTCACAGTGCTCCCACCGTTCTCCAGGTGAAAGAGGTTCAGTACATTTGCCCACCTCACATCGCCCACCGGCAAAGAGTTCTGTTCTTTGTGGCCAGAGATGGTTCTAAGGCCTCTCCAGACTCCACTGACATTGTTCTGCTGAAGCTGGTTTTCCATCCTCTGCCTTCAGTTGTCATTCCCCTCCCTGATCAGTCTTTTCAGCTCTCTCTACACCTTTTTCAGCTCCTCCTTCTTTGCTGACTAGATGGCCCTCCTCTTCTGCTTGAGAACGGCCTTGAATTCTGGAGTAATCCAGAGTTTGTTGTATGGAATGCATCCCTCAATTTCCTGGTGGGTACGGTGTTATCTAGACAAAAATGAAAGTAGTCCATGATGCAGATCACAGGATTGTCAATGTCCTCCCCATGGTCATCACACACAACTTCAGTCTTTTAAAGCGTCCTCGGTCTCGTCCAACCATCTCTGCACTGTGTGGGTGACTGCTGACTCACTGTGTACTAGAGGCTTATACACAGGGTGACGAACTGTGCCTCCTTAGTGTTGGCATACAGTAAGTCCAGTGTTTTGTTGTCTCTGCTGGGGCATGTCACATACTGGGTGAAAGTGGGCAGTGTGGCGTCCAGTGGGGAATGGCTGAAATCAACCGGATGTTGTGTCTGCAATCTGCTGACTACAGAGTGGAGAGAGTCACAGGCTGCATCTGCATTAGCTGAAGCGGGGAAATACGTGTTATTGCGATAACATGCGAGAATTCCCTGGGGAGGTAGTATTGTCGCATGCTAACCGCTAACAGCTCGATGTCTCTACTGCAGAATTGTTCTTCCCCAGTGATCAGTGTCCAGGGTTACACCATCTGTCACTCACAAACACTGCCAGTCCCCCTCCTTTCCTCTTACCACTCTCCCTTATCCTGTCTGGCTGCATTAGATGGAATCCAGCAGCATCACATTCATGTCCAGAGTTTGCTGTGTTACCCAGGTCTCTGTTACATCATGATGCTACACTAGGTTGTCCATCTTATTGGGGAGAGATCTTACATTCCCCATAATAAAGGAGAACTGGTTTGTATTGTCACCTTCACGGGCGACAACACCCCCGTCTCTTCCTCCTCAGCTTCCTGGGGATGTTGGGTCTGGCCATGGGCAGCACCGCTGCGGGGCGCAGCACTAACAGCTGATGCTGTGTCACTCACTGGAGTGCCAGAAGTAGAGAACGGTTTGTAAGAGTCAATGGGGAATCATCAGCTTACACCAAAATAAAATATGGCGCCATGCAAGGTTCTGTCCTAGGACCTCTTTAATTTACTTTGTACATGCTGCCATTAAGTATGATTGTCCAAAAACATGGAATTAGCTTCCACTCCTATGCAGATCAAGTCAAGTCAAATAGGTTTTATTGTCATTTCGACCATTCACTCACAATACACAGTGCAATGAGATAACGTGCCTCCAGGACCGTGGTACACACAACTTGATATCTCTGCCAGGCAAGGCTATAACCATAGATTAAATAAGATTTTGGGCTGCGTTAACGATATAAATGGCTGCCCAAATTAAGTTAAAGACACCCAAGTCTTTCCTGCCTACAGAGTGACATCTGGGTCAGCACCCAGGTACCTTAACCCTATTATTCAGCCTCATGTTACTACTAGCTCCCTCCACTCCTCCAAGGAACATTGTCTGGCTCTGCCACCCCTACACACAATGCAAACACAGTCCAGGCTCTTCTCTTTTGTGGTTCCCTGTTGGTGGAATGACCTAAGCCAACAAGAGCAGCAGAATCCCCCTCTAGCTTCAAAAACCTCCTGAAGACTCAGAGAGCATCTACTCTCTTAGTGTACTACTCTTGCTTGCACTACTCTTACTTAAAGAGTTGGCACTTAGTACTATCCTCTGGTTCTTACACTGTCCTGAAACTTCAATGTTTCCTCGTATTGTTTGACGCTTCGGATTAAAAGCGTCTGCCAAATTAATGTAATGTATCCTTCCATGATGCAGAAAAATTAGTCCACACATTTACTACCTTGTTGGAGAACCTAAATAAGCTTTAACTAGTCCAGAATGCCACAGCTAGAGTCCTCACTATTAGCCCAATATTATTAAGACTTCAATGGCTTCCAACCAAAATGTGTATTGTTTATAAAATTCTATTAATGACATATAAAGCCCTGAATGGCTTCGCACCCGAATACCTCCATGAACTCATTTCTTGCTATAATACTCGTCCCCAGAATTATGAAATCTACAGCAGGGGGAAGAGCTTTTTAATATAAAGCCCCCAGCTCTGGAATACTCAGAAATACATTCAAGACACAGACACAGTCTCAGTTTTTAAGTCTAGGCTGAAAACCTACTTGTATAGGCAGGCTTTCTGTAATTAACTTTTCCCATTAGATGAAGAGTGTAGAGCTGGGAAGTGGTGGGCACAGAGAATTGTAGTAAACTGGGAAGCTGGTGCTGATGTCCGCAAACTCTTCACGTTCACTCAAGTTTGTTAACGGCGGTGTTGCAAGTGTCTCAGGGTGCTCTCATGTCTATCATACCCCTCAGGTCTGCTCTTCCAAGCTACGCTGCTATAGTGAGCTATGATGGAGTCTTAGCTTGCACTCTTTACAGTTATAAATTAAATAATGTAAACTTAATCAGAATCACATTTATTGGCAATATAAGTATGTGAAGGGAACTGCTGCACATTTGTCTAGCCCGACTGATCACCGTTGGGGCCCCAGGTCACCACCTCATCCTGTAATTCCTGGGGCCCCTTTTCCAAGTGTCCTTGATTGGTTCAGCTGCTTTTGACTCAACATGTGCTCCTCCGCCATCCTTGGGCAACTGCTGAGAGAACCTTTGGCAGAGATTGTTGTTCCTGTTGTTGTGGACTAGAGGCTCTCAAGCTGCAAGTTTATTGTTCATTTTCCCAATAGAGACTCTCTTTCTCTCTCTCTCCCCAGATCAACCAGAGGAGGATGGGTTCCCCTTTTGAGTCTTGGTTCCTCCTATGGTTTGTTCCACCAGATTTAGGGAGTTTTTCCTCACCTGTCACCGTTGGCTTGCTCACTAGAGGCTCTGACCTGAATTCTGTAAAGCTGCTTTGTGACAACATTAATGCTGCATTAATAATATTAAACTGAACTGATTTGAACTGAAAAAATTCAAACCTTCCATGTCTGTGTAGAGAAGGGGACGTGGTTGAGCGAGTTTTGGATTAAAGATTTTTTCCTATCAAAGCACAGGAAAACTATTACATTAACTATGAACTATTGGATTACTATTGAGAATACTATGCTGGAGTATTCCTTTAACTCAAAGCAGCATGTGTGATTGGTTACCTTTGAGTCCTGCAAGGCTCTCCCCCGCCATCCTCAGGCTTACTGCTCCTTCCTCTACCTCCTTCAGAGTGACCATTCTCTGAGTTACACCTGAGCCTGAGCTCTTCAGAGACTCCACATAATTCTCTAAATCCCTGTGCACACACACAAACACACATACACATAAAATTACTGCCTGAACAACATCTTTATATACCGAAAAAATAAATAAAAACATTTTGAGTGTCCATGTAGAGTTTTGTGTTGTTACTCAGTATTTACTCTAGGGGCAGGGAAGCAGTTCATTCAAAAATGAAAGTGAAGTGAAAGTGACCATTCTGTCATACATGAACACACCACAGCACACCATGTGAACAGCATGAATTCTTCTTCTGCAATTAACCCATTCACCAATTAAAAGCAGCAGGCACCCAGGGAGCAGTGTGTGGGGACAGTGGGGACCCTTGCTCAGGGTTCCTCAGAGGGAATCGAACCCACAACTTCCTGGTCGCAGGGCGAATGCCCTAGCCACTAGTCTAAACACTAGGCTGCTAAACTACATAAGAATTCAAATACAGTCTGTACCCTATCTGTCTCAACTCCATTTACCAGTGGCCAGTGTCTGACCACATCAGTGTAACTGCTAGTTCATTAACTCAAAATCTCATTTTCTTTACAGAAAATAATAGAGGTGAAGTTCATATAAAAGCAACTTTTAAAGAAAGTATAATAAACTATACATTCTGTAAAACAGGTGCAGGGGAAAGCCCCCTTTTAAAGAATTTCCATGCTATTTAAACAAATGTCAAGAACTTTGTTGTAGGCCTGTTTTTCTCTGGTTTCTCTGGTCAAAACAAAAACCCACATCCAAACCAGGGCAGAGGCATGTTGTTCCAAGTGGGCTTTAGAACCACTCAGCTCATTCACGCTCAACATTCATGCTCAATTTAACACCAACCTATCTTCACACACATCTATCAAACAATCAGGTCCAAGGCAAGAGTTTGACTGAGGAGAAAACATGAGAACATCTTCTATGACCTTTACTTTGACAGCAAAAACCCTCCCTTTTATATCTTCTGAGAATTTCTTTCTTAATCAATTTTTTTAAGTAAAAAGAACATGCACTTTAATTTTACCCTGGCATTTAGACATGTAAGCAAGCTTTAAGTACTTCTGATTAAACTGGATACTACACAATACAACTTAATTCAACTATTACTGTGCAACCTGTATGCCAAAATCGTCTTGCCTCAAATCACATCCATTTGTTTTACTTACTCATGTGGTCCCTGATCCCTAATGTTATAAAATGGACAAAAGTACAGACAAATTTCAAGGTATGGCTGCTACCACTGTTTTTGGCTATGCAATACGCTTTCCTTCATTTTACAGAATTATGCCTTTGTAACTAACACAAGATTAACAAATAATATTTCTCATAGAGCAAATGTTACAATATAACATATGTTTGATATTGCCACAGCACTGTATATTGTCTTTATATTGAAGAAATTGATTAATATAAACATGCACACTCATTTACACACACATTAAGTATTATTTTAGTCGTATACATTTAGTAGATTTCTGTCTTTAAAAAGATGTCACTGGCATGGTCCACAATTGCGCAGGGGCCTCCACTTATTTCTGGAATCTGTCATGTCTGGGCCAGCGGCCAGTAGAGGCCGCTATTATTTGGTATTTAAGCACAGGTCTTGGGACTCTTATTTTGGTGTAATGTTCTGTCTTGTTTCACATACTCAGCTGTCGGGGGTTTATCTTAAGTGATTATGTGTTATGATTGGTTGAGTTCTGAGTCTGCTGTGTATTTAAGTTCTAGTGTTTTGTGTTATGGTTGCTGGTCAACCATTCACCACAGCCTTTACCTTAGTCCTCACTATTCCCCTGCCTTACGTGTTTTCTATGTTAAATGTACTTTCTGTTTAAGGTCCTCGCGCCTCTTTATGTTCTGTTTATGAGTCTGTGTCCTTTGTTAATAAACGTCCATCTATGGGAACCTGCACTCGTGTTTCGCCTCATTCCCCAAGCACGGCATGACGTGACAGATTGACCAGCCCAAGACCAGAGGCAAAGCAGGTTCCTGTACCAGACTCCCAGGCTTGGATTTCCGGTGAGTAGGCAGTCTCCTTGCCGGCGGCCGGGTGTGAGTGTGAGCCTGCCTCCGACCAGCGCAGTGTCACTGGGCTAGAGAGGCCGTCCAGAGTGAAGGTCCCTCTGGAGCCTGAGCCCGCTTCGAGTACTGCGCGTCTCAGGATGGCGTTTCGGGGGCGTCCCCCCCGGGTGCTCATGTGGCTCCGTTGCTGGTCACTAAGGCTCACTCTACGGCTTTGCCCCGCGCCGGTGCCTGGGCTCCAACTCGTTGGATCCGAGCCTGGCCTATTCCCATGCTGAAGGTGCAAGCTTCAGCGTGGGTTTCACTGCAGGTCCCCTGGCTGCAGGTCAAGGACGCGCTGGTAGCAGCGGCGCCGCCAAAAGGGACGTGGGCTGCAGTGCCAGCAGTGAGGGACGTCTTCCCTAACGCACCTGATCTCAGGCAAGCTCCCCCGCCTGCATCCAAAAGAAGCAGGTCCAGAAAAGGGACATGGACTTCTGTGCGGGCAGCGAGGGAAGTCGTTCTAGACACCCCGTGTACAAGCAAGCTCCCCTGCAACCAGGACATTTTTTCCCCGAAGGACTGGGGCAAGCTGCCCGAAAGGGAACCCAGAACCCCCAGGTGCTCAAGAATAGCGCCTTGGAAAGAGGGGGAGAAATTGCTTAAATTTTTAGGGGGGGTACAGTGGCTAGGGGCCCCAAGGGAGGCTTCCTGAGGGGAGCTATGGCCCCAGAGCCTGATGGAGGGGTGTTCCCCGAAGGAAGCTTTACTCCTGGCCAACCCAGAGGGGTTACCTATTACCTATTGGGGCACGTATGGGTCGCGGATGCATGAGACCCACACAGGCCGACCCGGCCACAGAGTAGGCCAGCGCGAGAAGCATGTGTTCAGGGGGAGGATGTGTGGGGCTCGCGGGTTCGCAGATTTTTTCTTGTTTTGTTTGGGTGGTATGGCCGCCGTCTGCCCCTCCTCCACCTGTTTGGTGGTGCTTTGGCGCTTCAGGAGTTGCGCCGTGAGGACGGGGTACTGTCTTTATGTTCTGTTAATGAGTCTGTGTCCTTTGTTAATAAACGTCCATCTATGGGAACCTGCACTCGTGCCTCGCCTCACTCCCCAAGCACGGCACGACGTGACAGAATTCTGTGACAGATTCTGTTCAGAATCAATCAAAAAACTTTACTCATCCCAGAGGAAACTGCTTATTACCGTTTGTTCCTAAAAAGTGATTTGGGGAAAATAATTGCAATGTTTCTGATTAATATGACTGTGACTAAAAAAGTAATTTCTATAAATTAAAGTCCAGGCCTGTTATTTTGCCCAAGAAGATCATTATATGTAGCGTTGAAGGATTTTGTGTAATTGTATGTTCAACATAGGTTTTCTGTTTTTTATGGCAATGAAAAAGTAATAACTAGTACTTAATGGCCATTTTCATCAGAAATGAAAGGAAAGCGTGGTCTCTACCATTAATAGTACTGTATACAAATCAGAAAGTAGACAGCAACAAGGTCTCAAGGTCTCAAGTCCCCAAAAACTGTTAAAAAAAAATAGCAAGAGCAAATGGCCTATTTTTAAGAATTTAAAATAGAAGACAGTTCCAAAACACTTCTATGATTAGGTGTGTCGATGTGGGTATAACTGAATGTGGCTGTGACACACCCTATCTGTGTGAGAACTTTTTCCTCCATGCTGAGATATTTATGTCTCTCCTCCTCCACCAGCGTTTTCTGTTTGTGTGCAGGGTCCTCCTGTCGTCTCAAAGCTTCAGCCAGTCGTGCACTGATCTCTTGCTCCACCTGCTTTATCTGAACCCGCACACACTCCTGATTCTGCAACTAGACCAACACATACATACAAAAATGACAACAGAGGATAGTCCAGGACGTTCTTGCATGTAAGAGCAGGTTTGGCGCAGGTCATCATTGTTGTACAGTACCATACAAAAGTTTGGACTACCTGACTGAATTTTGTTTCTCATAATCTTCGAGACACATTGATCAGAAGACTTAAGTGTAAAAGTGTGAGCTTTCTTTGTAAGGTAAGTTTCATTCGAGTGTTGCAAGCAGTGGCCAGTTCGATCCTCATCAATGCCACAGCCATCTATAACTAGAAAAGTGCAATCCTTGCTCTCTCTGGATAGGTCTCTGGAGCCCAATGCTACGTATGTGTTAACTGATGTAACAGAACTGCCAGTTAGCATTCTTGTACACTGAGTTGTCAAATGACTCTGTTAGCAGCAGTTTGAAAATGTGGGGTGGTAGCTTGATAGCGGTGCATGATATGGAGAAACCTGGCTATTTGGTGGAACTGGCCCAGATCAAACTGGGAAGAAAATTTAAGATATATAAAACCTATGAAGTAATTTTGGGACGTTTTCATTGGCTCCTTCATCATATACAAAAATCACATTTTAAGACGTCTTCTCTGTACTATAAATGTATGCAACTCGCCCCCCTTTGTTAGAATTTAGCTGGAAAATGTTGAACTACAATCATTACACCATTATGATTACTATGAGTCAGTAGTGCTAGGGTAGGCTTAAATTTTTTATTTTTATTGTCATTATATGTGTATTCCAGTTTTGAAAATCTGAAAAGTAACATATTAAAATTATAGTTATACCTGTTGTTGCCTCATTTGCTGCAGCTGAACACGGAGCTCTGAGACATTTTTACTGAACTGGAAGAGATTTGCTTGCAGAGGGGTGGAACTGGTAGGTTGAGTTGGGGCAGGGCTACTTTCAGGTGGGACTACAGCACTTTTGGGTCCAAGGACAGGAGAATCTCCTGAATATGCAAAATAACAAAAAATAAAAAAAAATGAAGGGGTGATTAATCAGTTCATTTTTCTGTTAATATTGACTTTTTACTTTTTAATTAATATTCATAATCATTTTCACCACTCCAACAATATTAAATGTTATAACAATTCATTATGTGTTTATCCTCAGAAAGCATCTAGGTTTAATTTTGTCTTCAAGTCAAGTAGTTTGATTCTCATTTCATATATACACAGTACACAGTGAAACAAAACAACGCACTGTGTTGCCCTGTGGCCCCCAGGACCACAGTGCAACACCATTAACAGAAACACTGCAAGGCTACAAGTGCAAACAGGACAAAGTACACAGATAGTAAATAGAAAGAGAGTGCAAGAAATAGAAAGAGAGTGCAAGAAAAACACAAGAACAAAAACAACAGCACAACACAACAATTTGTGCAAGAGCTACAGTACCAGTGTATGACTATAGCATTATGACAGATGCTATCTTCTAGAAGTGCAGAGCTATGTATATAGAAATGCAGAATAGATACAATTACAACAATAGCAATGTTCAGTGGAGAGTGATCACAATGTGCCCTCCTGAAGTCAACAACCATGTTTTGAGACAGGTTGTTGGTCGTAGCACCTCCTCTCTTTATGCCACCTTGTCAGTCCCGCTGATCAGACACATGGTGGAGACCCAGCAGGGTGCCGTAACATTCTGCTTGCTTGTGAACTTTATTTTACAGAATTCCCCGAGATGACAGCAACGCAGAAAGTCTCCGTTGTGATTCAGCGCCTAACAGGGCGAGCACAGGACTGGCCAGCTGCCCTCTGGAGAGGAAGTAATTCTGTGCTATAAGACTACCGGGAGGTCATCCGCAGACTTCAGGCCGTTTTTGACTACCCTGACCAGGGGAAGGCCTGGAGTACTTGCCTCCTCCAACTCCAGCAGGGGTCTAGTTCTGCCGTGGATTATTCCATAAATTCCATAAAAACCCCACCTCCCTCATTGCCGCACCCATAGAATGGAACCATGACACTGAGATAGAAGGCCTTAATGCGTTAAACCCTATTCCCCAGTCATGCCTGGCTGACAGGGCGTTTGTGCCTGAGCCCCTGTGGAGCAAAGTGATTGAATGGGCTCACACCACCCCTGTACATCCCAAGATCCAGAGTACTGCCAAGGTGCTCAGCCATAAGTATTGGTGGCTTACTGTTAGGGCAGGCCTAGAACTGGCTGTGCGGTCCTTTTCCATCTGTGAAGTAACTAAGGTCCCGCGGCAAGCAACTGAAACTGTTACTCCTGCCGGTTCCGCAAAGACTTTGAACGGTTGGTTCAGGAATTGGGCCTGTTCCTCTGGGTTTACTGCCATGGGCATCAATGAGACTGGGCAGATTTCCTGGGCTAGGCAGAGTACACCCAGAACTCCATGTGTCACTCTGGTACCGGCCTAATGACCTTTGAGTGTGTGCTTGGGCGTCAACCCTTGCTCTGCCCTTGGGACGCTGCGCTGTCCAACCTACCTCAGGTAGACGGATGGTTCAGGAGAGCGGAGTGGGTTTGGGAAGGGGCACACACATCCATCACCAGATGGTTCACCGATTCAAGCAGCAGGCCGACCAGCAATTGAGATAGACGCCAGTGTTCCAGGCTGGTGATCGGGTCTGGCTCTCCACACGGGACCTCGGCTTAGGTTTGCCTTCTCGTAAACTCTCCCCCAGGTTTGTTGGTCCCTTTGAAATGTTACATCAAGTGAACCAAGTGTCATATAAGTTAAAGTTGCCTCACCAAATGCATGTGTCTCCTGTGTTCAATGTCTCCCTAGCTAGGCCAGATGTCCGGGGTCTACTGGATGAAGGTTGAGGTTGAGTGACAACTCCTGGACTCTCAGAGGAGACAGTGCACTGGGAGGGGTATGGTCCAGAGGAATGGAGCTGGGTTCCGGCCAGGGATGTCCTCAGCCAGTTGGCCCCAGTCGTAGGAGGCCCTGTTCGACTCCCGGAGTGGGGGTGGTACCTCCTCGCTCCCCTTCGGAGACTGGTGCTGGAGGGGGGGTACTGTCACATCTGGGCTGCCTCGGCCACACCTCCAGAGGCCCACATCACCAGAGTTGCCTGCACAAGTCTTGTCATGTCTGTTTGTTTTTGTTTGAGCCTAGTGCCTGGCAGCCCAACTGTTCCTACTAAGCCTATCCCTCTCGTGATCTGGGTTGCTAGGCACCAGTTAAGTGGCTCACCTGTCTCTCATCTGTGTCTGAGTTAAGTCTTGTTTATGTTTCATTTGTTCTGTGTTCTGACTGGTTTTCCGTGTCGAGCCCCCTTGTGTGTCTGTAGAGAAAAAACGATCCAGAAGGCTGGTGTGCTGTCACGATCACCTTACCCTCACGTGTTAGACCAATTTAGTCTCTCCGTCTCTAACTAACTACTCTGCTCTCCTCTCGGGCTTGTGCTTCGAGTGGCAGACGGATCATGTGGACTCTTTCCATCTGAAGCTCTCTAAGCCTGCACTCTGTTTTGAATTCCTATTAAACTCTTTGTTCCTGAAGGTTCCCACAGTAGCATTCTCCCTACCCGCACCGCACATGACAGAAAAACGGGAACTTTTGGCAAACAAATAAAAATAGAAAACATTTTTATCGCGAAAGCATGCTGTCTACCGTTCCACTCCTCCATTATTACTGAATGGCGTGATTGTTTACAGCTCACAGTCTCACTTCCGTAGTGCTGCCAACTGTACATGGCTGCCACTATGCACCTCAAAAGTTCCAGTTTTTCTGTGTCACCCTGTATAATGAGTGAGAGAATACATAATATGCTGCACTATTGAATGATGTAAGTGCCAGAGATCAGATTTTGAAAGGGAGGAAAGGTACGAAGGAAGGAAGGCAGGAAGGAAGGAAGGATGGAAAGAAAGAAAGAAAGGAAGGAAGGAAGGAAGGAAGGAGAAGGAGAGAACAAGAAAAAGAATGAGGGAATTTAAAGAATAATTTCTCACCTGTACTGGATGTGCTTTGAACGGGTGACACTGACTTTACTGACCTGGAATAATAGTAAATGCATCATATCTCTCTCTCTCTTACACACACACACACACACACACAGTTCAATCCAGCACCACACCAATCACAAGAACAATATCACTCTGAGATTAGTGCAGGCATTAATTTAGCATTCAGACATACAGTAACTGCGGTTAGCGTGAGTACTCAGTGCATGCTGACCGTTAGTGGTTATGTAATGTAATCCACTCAGTGTGCTGAATGTTCCCTAGAGGACAAGCCGTGGCTTGTTAACCCACCCGGCTTACCTGGTCTGTTCCCTGCTGCTGCAACCATTAATGTTGGGGCCCTTTAGGAGAGCATGCTGCACAAGTCCAGTCAGACTGGCCAGCTGCTCCTCCATAGCCTTCATTCTCTCTCTGCACAAAGACATCAAACACATGCTCACTAATCTCACTGGATATGTGTATTAGGGCCCGATCGATATATACATTTTAACACAGCCGATTTTAACACAGCCGACGTCAGAGCTGGCTGGTATAACCAAACATTTTTATCATGGTATTTTTCAAAATTATACCGGTTTCACGGTGTAGGAAGGTATTTAGAACTCGAGCAGCATGGATCTTTCTTAAGTGATCGCCGCACAGCAAAACAACTCCTTTCATGGAAGTTCTGCCGTTTTTATGTGAATCACAAGACTTCACACATCATCTCGAGTTCCTGTGTCCCGTAGAAGTTATATAAATTTTAAAAATGTGTAAAAATTTAAAGATGCCATTGCACACATGCGCAACTAAACAACAAAAAGACCAAATTTTCTTTAATTTTAGGTGATATTAACAAAATAAAAGTAATGTAAAGGTGTGGGGACTTTTAGTTCTTGTGCAGAAGGAGGGGGTGAGACGCAGAGAAGCAGGAGTCTCGGAGCGCACAGGAGTGGAGCAGAGTGCACGAGCTGGCTTAGCACTGATTTTTCTCCTTAAATCAAACCCAGCGAAAATTAGTCTAAAACCCAGAATGAGTGTCTGTCAGGTGTTGGAGCTCTTTTTCCCCTCTGGAAGATGAATAAAATACAGAGGACAGAGAGGTGGGGGTGGGGGGCTTTCTTATATGGTATGCTGTGTTCTATATTGGAATGGGGTCCATGTGTAGTACTCTGAGCTGCACTCTGATCCATGGTATCTGCTGTATAAATAAGTTGCTATTATAATATTATTATATTATTTATATTATTATTAAAAAGTTGCTATTATTATTACTTACCTAAAAGATTTTTTTTTCTAATACATCCACTCTGTCGGGCTAAATGCTAAAGCTAACCGCTAAAGGCTAAACATATGCATGTTTCTTCATAATGCTGATATGAAAACATACTTTTGGGATTATTTAGCCCTTAGTTTGGACTATTTTTCTCCCGTTTGATCCCGCTGATGTACAGAATCATACACATATTATCAGAATCAGATGACCTCACACTAAATGGCAGGTATATTAATATTACGGCATATGAAAGTATTTTTACATGCACAAAAGGCTAAAAATATGAAATTGCACAAACACACACTCCTTAAAAGTAATATTTTACACCCTATATTACACCCACTGTTTATCTGACTCCCACATGGATCTTCAGGGCTTGCTCAAATCCAAAGTTCCATTCTCCTTGCGGTACAACAGTGAAAAAAGTCCAGGTGCGCCACTTTCCGAACGTTCTTTAGGCTATTTAAACCGGTATTGGGGTATAAGAAAAATTTACAACAATAATAAAAACCAGTTTTTGGCACAAACTGGTCTACCGCCCAACACTAGCCAGCGTACATAAAAAATCTACATTTTTGCAGCGTTTATTCATTTATTTTATACTGTATTAAAACTTCATGAGGAATAAGACTAGTAAAAGTGGTATAAAATTAATTGGAATATATTATTTCTGTATGATTAAAATGCAGTAAAATGCATTAGCCTAGCATTCCTTAAACATTCTGTTTTCACGACTCCTTTGAAATATTGGGTCAATGGTTAAATCTGTTCAGTTCCAATTTTTCATTCGTTTGCTATAACTTACTCATACCATTTTGATTCTGGTATTACCATGTAAAAATTCCAATAGGCAATAACACAAAGCTGGGGTCACGTAAAATACTGTCAGGATTTATATTAATACACATTTTCTTTTTTATTTTCCTTTTTGTAAGTGTTCTGTTCAAATTAAGGAGGATTTAATGGAAAGTGGACAATTTTTAACACACTGAAATTTGAAAGATACTTAAACACTTGTGTGCAAAGAAGATAAGAAGAAAAAATGAAGGGCTTTGTTGCTGCATCTGGTATAAATGGAAACTGTTCTGGGTTTTACTGAATGTAACTGTAAAATACCTGTGTTTTTCCACTACTGAAACTTCAATCATCATCAACAATCACGCAAAAAGAACATTGTCTCAGCCCAACAATAATATTAGCTGACTGACTGATAACTGACTTATATGAATAAACATGCAGAATCCAACATAATGTCGCTACTACAGGCCAGCCATTACATCAATGGGTTCATAATGTTTGTGCACATCTACTACACCGGCTGGACAACATTTCACACCTAGCTATGTAAAAATCTTTTTTGGCTTGCTTTACAGGTGAAAACGGTACTAAGCTTGTTTCACCCTGAGCGTCTCAGCAGACCACACATAATTCTTCTGTCAACCCAAACCCCTTTGGACAGTTAGGCCGCCAACTTTAAGATTCTTGGGTGCTCCTACGCACTGACATTTTACATGTCCATGAGAATGCTAGTACAAAGAAGAAATGCCCAGTGTAGAAGCCTCTGACTGGCTAATAAGAGTAAACGTCTGATTGGCCAATAAAAACGTCTCGTTTGTGAATGGTCCATATTGTCAAGAACCCAAACACAGAGTAACACGAGAGAGTAGCGAGCCCACGCACTTTATGATCTCTAAAAAGGTAATAGGTACTGGGCACATTAGGTACTGGGTACCATGAGTTGAGGATCCTCCAGACAGTACAAGCAGGGCCACCGTCAGTGGGGGAGGGAAGGGTTCTCGGTGTTCATCGGAGAGTAGTCAGGCTTCAGCTGTGGAATGTGAAAAATAGGATGGACCCAGAGCGAGGCAGGCAGCTGGAGGCAGAATTTGACAGGGTTTATCCAATATGTTATTTTGTAGAGTTCAATGAAATGGGGGGTACGTTTCTTGGACTCTGTGTGCAGGTGAAGACGTCTTGTGAGCCAGACCCTGTCAATTACATGGAATATTTGCCCCGGTGGGTGTCAACAGTGAAGCTGAGAGGTGTAACGTGTATTGACCCACTGGATGGCAATGCGGGCCTGTGCCCAAAGCCGCCAGCAGACCAACTGTTGGGCCGATGGTATAACAACCTCCAGTTCCTGATGTTCAAACATAGGAGGTTGGAAACCGCAGCATCCCTCAAACGGACTGAGCCCTGTGGCGGAGGAGGGGTGGAGGTTATGCGAAAACTCAGCTCAGATGAGGTAGCGGTCCCAGGAGTGCCGCCAATCTGCCAAAAAGCATCTCAGAAAGCGCTCCAGCTGTTGGTTGGTCCACTCCATCTGACTGCTCATCTGTGGATGGTATCTGGAGGAGAGGCTGCAGGACGAATCGATCAGATGGCAGAAGGCCTTCCAGAATCTGTGAACTGAGGCCCATTGCCCGTGACGATGTCCTTGGGGAACCCATGCAAGCGGACTACATGCTCTAAAATGATTTCCGCAATGGTTTTGGCAAAGGGGTATCTGGCACGTGCCATCAGGTGCCCAGCCTTGGAGAAACAATGGTATTTTTTACTTCAGACTCGGGCAGGCTGGTGATGAAAACCAGTGTGATGTGCGACCGGGGAAGGTGAGGGACTGGCAGGGGTAATAGTGCGCTATGCGGATGATATGAAGCTGACGCTCCCCAAGCGGACCCTGCTGATGATTTTAACCATAAAAATACGAATTAATATAGTATATCTTCACTTACATTGAAGCTCATACAGCGTTACTTAGTGTTAGAAGCTACCAGAAGCCCGTATGCTGTTTCTATAGGTAGAGCAGCATGTGCCCTTTAACCTCTGGAGAAGGGTTGGAAAATTATAAACAATCCACAAAGGCATTCTTTCAGAGGGCCCAAACGTAAAGCACAAACAACTGTATGTAAATGAACATTTGGTCCTCTCAAAATAGGAAAACCAAAACGTCACCCGTGTGACAATAGTGTCTTTATGTCAGGAGGTCATGCAGCATGTGCCTGAATAGAGAGCTATTCAAGGTCCGGTGTCCATGTAAGTACATGGACCAGTGAGTACGTGGAATGTTAACGATCCATGAAATGTTCACGCACACAAGGCATGGTATAATAATAAAATGGGGCGTTACCATTCATGACGAGGAACACTAAGTAAGTGATACCTGACCTTGTATCTACTGGAAGGGTGGGGACATTGGAACAAAGGAGGAGTTTTGAATATTCAATTATTACTCTTATTGTATCAAAGGTCTATTTAACTTGTGTGTATGAGTTGTAAGGAGAGAGCATCTGATCACTGCTCCCAAGGACCATGAAGCTGCCTTAATAAACACTGTTGCCTCTACTTCCTGACTGTGCTCCACTTTTCCATGAATTCCCGCACTGTAAGAAAGATTAAAATTAAACTGGTCAAAGAGTTCCACTGCGTATGTCAAGGGTTCAACTGTTTGCCTTGAATGGTCAGCAGATTTTGATGGTCCGTTCAGACTGTAGAGAGGGCGTGTTCCACAGCAGCAACACGGGGCTGCCCATAAATGCGTAAAAATTGCCAAATATTGGCCTGATTTATCGTCCAGACCAATATTCAGTCGTCCTCTACAAGAGAGTAGGTAGTCCACATGGTTTACTCTAAGAACACTCTGATGACTAAATGACTAAGCGATGGCTACATCCATGACCTTGGGTTTTATACCATGTGACGCGCATCATTTCCGAGTCCTCTTGCAAGTGACCACTTTGTGTGACAAATGTAAGCTTCTGATTGGCCAGGAAAAATAGAAGCTTCTGACTGGCCAATAATAAAGTAAGCTTCTGATTGGCAAATAACAATGCAAGTCTTATTCTGGCCACTTTCCAGTCCAATTTCCTAACTACCCAATAACAATGTAAGCCTCCGACTGGTCAGTAACAATGCAAGCATTCAACTGGCTAATTACAATGCAATTTTTTGACTATAAAATAATAATGAAAACCTCTGACTGCCCAGTAAAAATGTACGTCTCTGCTCAATAACCGTGTAAGCTTCTGATTACAACACAGGCCTCAGAGAGCCAATGACTCGCACTTTATCATAAATCTGTACCTGTTAGAGACTGTAGCCCATCTGCTGATGAGGTCATGTTTTAGTCCTTCAACAATGGTCGGGTTTTGACAATAGAGCAGCTCTGTGGTGCATATTTCTGAGTGGCAGACAACTCTTGACCTAACAGTGATGTGTGTGAGAAGACAACACTCCTGTGCTTCATGCACTTGCACCAGCACAAAGTGAATTACCCTGCTATGTCACTACCACGTTAGTATCACTGCCAACTGAGAATGAAGTACCACCCAAATACCTGGCCAGAAAGTGATCAACAATGAATAGGTAGAGGTGCTCGTGAATCTCTAAATGTACATCAACTTTCCCAGTAGCAAATATATTTTAGCTTGTAGGAAACACTAGGTAACATTAGAATAAATACACTAATTTAGTTACAACCAAACTGGACACAGTTTTGGTTCCAGACACATTGATGCCCCCAGCCATCTCATGGATTTTTTTCTACCATCACTACATATGATTAGAATTAGTGATTTGATTAACTAACACACATACTAGTAATTAGGATTACAAATGGTTAAGTGAACATTAACATGCAAAAAAGCACTACTTGTTCTGATGCTTTTTGCACTATATATGACTATACAGTGGTGCCTTGGCTTACAAGTTTAATTCGTTCCGTGACGGAGCTCATAACTCAGATTACTCGTTTGTCAATTAAATTTTCCCTATTGAAATGAATTGAAATGCCATAAATTTTTATTTAAAGAAAAATGTGCTTATAAATAATGAATATTGTATAAAAACACAATACAATAGAATGTACTGCAATAAACTGGATGTCATGTCAATTCCACCTCGGTCACGCCCCCAACGCAGCTCCACCCCTGAGTTTTAGGCCATAGCCCTGGGGACGTAGTGTGGGTGAGTGCGTGCTTGTGTCATCAGGCGCCAAGGCAACCCAGTGTCACACCGGAGGTGAATTAGCTCGTTAGCAGGGTTGCTAGGTATCTGATGACAGGTCCACCGGTCTTGTATAGTGAGTTAATTGATAGTAGTTACTTGTGTGATTGTCTGCGTTGTGTGATTGGTTGGTTGAGTCCTTAGGTGTGTTTAAAAGCCTGCTGATCCTAGGACTCATTGCGTGGTCACCAAGCTCATAGTATGAGCTCGGCAGTAGTCGGGTCAGAGGCTGGGACTAACAGGTATCCACTAGTGCTGCTCGGAGGAAAAGGCGTGTGAGTAAAGCAAGGAAACGAACTATGTATCTTCCACTTTTTGAGTGGTAACACGGAGCAAGTTCTTCACAGTCTGTTGGTGTTTTGTGGCCGGTTTGTGTCCACACACGGACTGATAGATGTGTTGACTCCTCCTGATTCTCCCTCTCTGTGTGTTTCTGTATAGGCGTGAATGGGGAACACTACCAAGGGTTTACGCCACGGAGCGGGACAGTGTTTCAGTCTAAAGGGAGAACGCTACCGCTAATCTGTTTTGTTTTCAGCCTTGTCCCAAGCCCCTCTACCCGACCCACGCCTCACAGAGAGTATCTGAGTTTTGTTTTTTGTATTGGTTTTTGAGCTTTGGAAAACGGAAGGAGCTTTTGTGAACTTTGTTAAAGAGAAAACGTATTCCCCTAAAGCTGTGTCCTGCACGTGTGTCCGCACCTACCCGACGTAACAAATGTACAGCATTTTCCTTGGAGATCGGACGACTTAAAGATGCTTCAGCTGCTATAATCCTGGCAAAAGTTGAGGTAATCCTCAGCTGCCTTCATTTCCGTGCTCGCTGCCTCACCCCGCCTGACAACCGAATGAATGCGGGTCCTCTTTTTAAAATTCTCCAATCAGCCCCGACTGGCTTTAAACGGCTTGCCCGATGCTTCGTTCGCAGAAGTGCCTGGGTCTGTTGCAGCAAATCAGTGTAAACAGCTTGAGTCTTATCACAGATTGTATCCTCCATTATGGGATCTCCTGCGTGCTTGACTTGTAAGTTGGGACACTAGTAAGTCAAGGTACCACTGTATATGAGCAAATAAACACTGACTGCCCAGAAAACAGCTTTTTAAATGTCATTTTCACAGGTGCCTACAACTTTCGTACTGTACACTGTATATAAGTTAGGTGGCCTAAAAGTAGAAATACAGTGTCACGTCTGGTATGTCTCAGTCACGCCCACAAAGAAGCCTGTTGCCCGAGTACTAGGGGATACACAGCTCTGGGCACGGGTGTGTGACGTCATGGCATGTCGTGTGTGTGGTCGTTGGAGGCCTCGGCAACCCAGGTGTAAGTAAGAGGCTGCTTAAGATCGGTGATGGGTTGCTAGGTGACATGTCCACCTGTCTCACGATGGACTAAAGTGGTTGAGTGTTAGTTCACGTCGTATGATTGGCTGTGTGTAAAAGCCCAGCCGAACCACTGAATCTTTGCGTGGTCACCGCAATACATGAGTGCAAAGTCGGCTGAGGGGATAAAACTGAATAGAAAAAGTATTGCTCTTTATGCTTTGAAGGGTATGACGGAGATGAGAAGCGGCTTCAAGATATGCTGTGGGTGTGTGATTGTGCACTTCTCTCTCTCCCTCCTTTGTGCCAATACAGGCGTGAAAGTGTGAGCATGTTTTCTGTGCGGCTCCAAGGAAAGGAGGGGAATGTGCAGCTGAACCTGTATCTGGGCTTATGGAAAGAGCAGGGCCTCCCGGACTGTGTCGCTGCATGCTTTGAGTTCGTGCCTGCCAGAGAGAAGGACCTCTGGTATTTTTAGGCACCTGGACAAGTTTCTGTTGAATTATTTGTGTTCTAGCCTGCTCGGCCCTGCAACATTTTGAATTATAATTAAAACCTGTATCATTACTGCTGTCTGAGAGTGCATCCTTTCCCATCAGTGACTCATGACCTACAGGATTTCCTGGAACTGCAAAATTGGGTTCCCCTTTTGAGTCTTGGCTCTCCTTAGTGGGTCTATAAATTTCCATTCATAGCTGTGAGTTTTGCAAAAAGCCAGGGATGTTAAACTTTGTAAAACTAACACACATTGCGGATGCAGTTAGATATGTTGGTATATCATGATGCAGTGGAGGAACATACCGAGTAATGCAATGGACTCAGGGTTAGTGTGTAGAAGTGCATGTTGGGTGTCACAGATGTGTGTTTCAGATGCATGGTGCCCATGCCTTCATTGCCCTGTTTTCTTCCCAAAGCAGACTTACCTTGTCTGAGGGTCAGCTTGGGGGACCACAGGATAGTGAGCCTGATGGTCAGGGGTCATTGGGGATGTCAGAGTACCCCTGCCCTTTGCCACCATATCCACGGCAATAGGCGCTTCCTTTCTGAAGGAATGCCTGACAGGTGATGACCTTTCCAGGGCAGTGGTGTCTTGTGATTGGCCAGTGTGGATTTCCATCACCCTCATCTCGCCCAGCCTTTGTGGTGATGGGGGGGGAGTCTTGGAGCCCAGTGTGGGCAGCTGGCTGTCTGCATACTTCCTGCTCTTCTGTCGGAACATTGAGTGATGCTCCATTGGCTCTATGGGTGTCCCTGGGGGGCCGTAGGGGCGGACTGGAGCACGGTGATATGCTTGGTCTACCATGTCTGGATGTTGCAGCATATAGGGGTCAGCATAAAGACCCTCATTGCGGGCCGGTGGCGCCATGCTCTTTGCAGCCAAGTCTTCGTCGGGTTTGACATCGCGTCTTTCCAGGATGGCACTAGGGCATGGTGAAGCAGAGCGTGTGGGTGTGACCAGTGTGTGTCCAGCCCTCTCCCGGGGCATTGTGGTGGCTCCGCCAGAGATGCGGGGACCAAAGGGAATGCGTGAGGGTGATGGGGGCATTGAGTGAGTTGCAGGGGGTGACATATGTCCCTGCATGGCGTGTGGTGGAGGGGGACCCAGTGAGTGCTGCCGCATCAGGGGAGGGCCTGCAAACATCACCTCTCTGTGCGTCTGAGAGAAGGAAGGAAAAAATAAACATTTAAAAAGGGAAAGAAGACATTTCTATCCAATACACAGGACACAATATCCTTAATAAAGGGGGCACACAATTTCCCCCCTCCCTCATCCCTTAATCATCACTGACCTCTTTAGCTTTGCACTTGCTGTATGACAGTGTTATCAAAATTCTGGCTTCAGAGTGGCTGCTACTATTTCAGCTATGCAACAGTATGTAATGCAGTGTCAGACACCACATAAATAAGTCTAATGCAAGTGCATGATGATTTAGGAGTTTATATGATGCTAAATCGTGAGGTATAAGTCTTCCTCTGGTCTGTGATCTTTTTTCACAATTTAGTCATGTCCAATTCCACATACTTGTTTTTGTATTGACTAACCCCAATCACATAGTATTACAAGCACTGGGAAGGTAAAGGCCTAGCACACAAAACCCACACCTTTATGAATGGCCACTAATGCAATACCAGCTCAACACGCTAAGAGCACAACACAATTTGCTGGAAAAGTGCTCAATGCACAAAACCAATTCCATGAAACACTGTCAAATACTTTGCTGAAGACAGTACTTAGGTTCCTACACTTTTTTTCCCAGATGTTCTCATTACAAGACCATGGCCCCATGTTAGCTACATTAGCCTTGTGGCCCTAGATGAAAATGAAAGAAAACAGCAAACAAGTTTTAACATATTTGGAGCAGGGTATAAAATTGGTTTTGCGAAACCTTTTCTTTAAAATCATCCAGGGCAAAAGGTGAGGTTTAAATAATTAATCCTTTGTTGAGAACCTTGTTAGGACCTACTACAAAGTTTATTTCATACAGATACTCTACAGTGTATCTTTCACCTGACAGCACAGCATAAAACACATCGACTATGTTTTTTTTTTTTTGGCTTTAAAGTCACAGCCTTGAACACATCCATGAACTGCAGTCTATGAATATTATTGGTCTAAAAGGGCCTCATGTAAGCCTGTACATGTACTAAGAACCTTTTTTCAGTGTATTTACCAACATTATCACTCATGACCACAGAAAATCTTTAATAGAATCTTTTTTACTTAAAGTTGGAGAAGGTTACACAACACCAGCATACCACTTTCACTACCAATCCAACACTAAGTTTAAACTAAAATACATTTTCTTAAATTATAAGCCTCTCAAGGCTTTGCATTTGCTTCTTACCTTTAGTGGTTTCACTACAGGTAATGGGCTATGCAGAGTAAAATCAGTGCAGAACACAGCATGGGGGAAGCATTGTGACGAAATACAATCTGGTAACGTATTTGTATTTCTTATCAATAACAATTCCAACAAAGAACTTCTGCCAAGCAATGTGGATATGAGTTCCAAGCAATATAACAAAGAACAAAGATAATTCACTGAACCACACAATTTTTTTCAATTTTTTTAGTAGTGCGTAATAGAGCCTGCAGCTGCATGTTATGGTGGCTCTGTGTCTCCTATTCGTATTTTATTAACAGTTTTTTCAGTATATTTAGCTTTCATAAGCTGTGTCCTCTCTAACCATGAGGGTTGAGAGAGTTATTTCTGCATTTGTGCTGTCAGCGGCTCTTTGTTTCGGCTATCTGCACACTGCTAATGCTAATACAGATAGCTACAGTGACCAGCTTTTTGTTTACACCCGCGACAGTCTGATCTCGCTGATGCAAGATGCTACAAAGCACAGTGTGGTCAACATGGACATTCCCTCAGAGATACGGAGGGGAAAGACAAATAGTAGATACTGTGGGGATGTGTGAGACTCCAAACAAGGCACCAGGACATCCTCATGTCCAGGAACTTTAATTATGTCTTTCTTAATAGTTTGTGGACTCTTCCATCAGAGAAAACAAGACACTGAACACTGTCGTATGCCAAAGAAGCATTTACCTGCACAGCAATCCCACCTCTAGGCAGATCTGACCAGAGCCTGGTGCTTCTTCTACCCACCTACCACCAATTGGTGATGAGGCAGCCAGTCACTGTCAGGACAGGGAGGAAGTGATCAAAGGAGGCCAATGCAGCCCTGCACAACCTTACTGTTTCTGTTGGGAACTCGGTTAGAAATCTTGGTGTTATGCTAGATGAAGATCTGTCTTTCTTGCTGCAGGTTGACCAGATCTCCAGAACATGCAGATACCTTCTCCACAACATCAGAAGAATCCGACCCTTTCTCACCACGAAAGCTATGCAGATACTCGTCCAGTCTCTGGTCATCTCCAAACTGGACTACCGCAACGCTCTTCTGGCTGGACTTCCACTGAAGGTAACAAAACCACTTAAGCTGATTCAGAATGCAGCTGTAAGGTTAGTCTTCAATGGTACAAAGTTCACACACACCACACCTTTACTAAGGAAACTTCACTGGCTTCCTGTGGCTGCTTGCATTAATTTCAAGTGCTTAACACTTGCTTTCAAGGACAAGAATAGACTTGCACCCCATACATATCAGCATTAATCAAACGACATGTCACTTCCTGTCCTCTCAGGGCTTCAAGCACGGCTCGTATTGAGCCCCCGCTGATCAAAAGAAGAGGAATGCGTGCGTCAAGACGTGGAACAAACTCCCTCTTCTGATCAGATCTTCGGAGTCCCTCACTGTCTTCAAGCGTCGTCCGAAGACCCACCTCTTCAAGGAGCACCCTGGTGACTAAACATGCCTCTTGTTTCTGCTTGCTTATTTCTCATAAATCAATGTAATATCTATACCTGGATACTGGTAGAGGAGCCTGTTAGGTCTCTACATGGGCATAATATGTACTCAATTAAATGTCTCTCAGACTGGATTCAGCATCTGTGGATCTGTCACTTCTTCTTCATATTAAATACATTCGTGCAACAATCTGTGGAGATTCTGAGGGTATCTTGTTTTTCTACAACAAACTAGATCAAACGTGAATGCTCTGCAGTGGCAAATAGCTTTGGTTTTATATTTGATTTGATTACATTAGTGTTTAAGTTGATATTTACAGAAATATTTGAACTACAGCTGTGTAACTGTGTTAAAAGGAACTGCTGTTAAAAAGCTCATTTGTTTAAAGTGTTTGCAAACCAAATGTTATTGCATTTTTTTCATATAGCAGTACTTATAAAGTAAAATGCTACTTTTGAATTCATTATTGAATTTGTGTATAAAAATGCGATTAATCCAGATTAATCGCAGAGAAAATCATGTGATTAATCGCGACTGAAAATTGCAATCGTTGCCCAGCATTTATTTTTATATATACAGTAACCCCCCAATTTCACGCGGATCAGCAGTTGCAATTTCAGTCCATCGTGGCTCTGAGTACCGCTGACTGTGACGTCCCGGCCTCATGCGCCAGGTTTGAAAGTAGCCAATCCAAGAACGTTATTTAGTTCTCCTTGCTGCTGATTGGCTACTGCCCTGTGACACTGCAGTCTAGAATTTCCCCCGTAGAGCGTCTTGAGTGTTCTAGTGTTTTTCATTTTGTTATTCTTAAAGCCCGCTATTTTTATTACTGTAAATTAAATGTATTTATTACTGTATTTACCCTGCTTATACCAAGGAAAACGTGTATATTTACATATACAGAGATCAATGCAATGTGTATATGTTCAGTTTCTTAGGTTTTATCTTTTATCTTTTTATAAGTATTGAACTGAACAGCTTTGTCTTAGTTTTTAGAACTGCTGAAAATATTTCTCCCAATTTCCAAATAAAAATATTTAAGGGAAATAAGAGAAATGGTGCACTGTTTACAGTACTTGAATAATTTTAAGAAAGCAAATCTCTTGTTCATTCAAACAAAATGGCAATCATTTTCTTTGAGGCACTTCTAGTAGTGACCAGTTGGTGTCACAGGGTTCTGTCCGAACCGGGAAGGAGAGAGGTAGGCACAGACGCGGATTTCCATAATGCAGGCTTTTATTACGAACTACACAAACAGAACACTACAAAATGAAAACAAGGCAAGGGGGGCAGACGAGAGGATGACAAGGAGAAAGAGGAGAGAGGGGAGATGAGGAGGAGAACGATCGGAGAGAACAAACCGAAACATAACATAATGCGTCCATGCCACAGCTGAGGAAGGGGCGCCTTAAATACATCCCCTACCAGGGTAAATTAGGGCTAGACAATTGTCCTCAGCTGTGGCTTGTGGAAAGTCCCTGGTACTGTGACAATTGGATGGCAAAACACTACTAGAGAGTGTTGATTACAGCATTTTTTTTATATGTTTCAACACAAATCCGTTCCTACGACAGTGATGTCACCCAATCTCGAAACACACCCTAGCCTATGTCACTTACCTATCCTTACACAGTTGTAAAATCATAATCTAGAACATAAAAACACAACTATGCCACAGAAAAAGGAGTAGGACGTAAATATACTGTACTTGTACACTGCACTGTAGTAACAGAAAAAAGGAGTGTAAAAACATTTGCGCTTTTAACAGTCCAAAACGGTGCAGGTAAACGTACTGGGGGACTCATATGCAGCGTTACTGCATATTCTTCTGCTGGGTGCAACCAACTTAGTTATGGGAGTGAGCGTCGTAAACTCAAAATGTCGTATGTCAAAACTGTCGTAACCCAAGGCCCCGCATAATAATATTAACAACCCCCGTAAAAATATTAATTTATTCAGCTGATATGTGCTCTCAGATCTTTAAACAATTTAGATTTCAGAACCCAGAACAACAGGTCTTCAGCTTGTTCTGTTTGTGTATTTGCATTGAGAGAGAGAGATAGAGTGCAAGAAATGAAGAAAGCGAGAGAGAGGGGCGAGAACATGCCACGGTCTGCCACAGGCAAGACACCCACACTGACCTGGCTACCCTGAGAATAGACTAATCACACTAACGTAAACAGAAAACACTTGAACAATGCCCAATCACATGCCATCTCAGGACTTGATTTCTTCATGTGATTACAATTCACTACTAATAAATTCTGTATTAATGCACCGACTCACTAAGAACTTTCGATTAACCAAACTTGCATGAAACAACTTTGCATGTTAAAATGAGTACTGAAACAGGAGGTTCAGTTGCATTTTAAACTTTCAGATACCATGAGAAAATTGGCTGACATACGTAATAGTGCCCAACACGGATAGTAATTTATTACAGTCATAGTCTAAAACTTTTAATATCTATTTCATTTTTAACAATATAAATTTGCTATTGTCACTTGATATTTCTGGTTACTGCAATTCTTAGCTCCTTAAGACTGGTATCTGTGACAAGCCACATCAGCCTACAGAGTGAAATTTGTGTGCCAAAGTAGACATTAACTTGCCCTAAGTGTATCTATCTGTAAGCTAACTGAACTAGGAGATTGGACTTGGGTCACATGACTTGGACTTGGAAAAAATTCTAAAAGATTACAATAAACTCTTGTTCAGCACATAAAACAGGCTACATGAGCTGCATTTGATTTTGCAGTTCAAGGGTCATTCCGTGGAATCGGTACGTTTTGCGTCCCAGAGAAATAATATGTCGTAATATCACTATAATACCAGATACATGCATAATTTGAAAACATAACATTAGTATGTCTTCTATCATCAATACTTCCT
>JBBPCX010114799.1:0-20792 GCA_037974365.1 Hydrocynus forskahlii
CACACGCACACACACACACACACATATATGCATTATTATTGCATTCACGCATTATTTAATTAATGCTGACAATTATTTTATCATGCGTTAAGGTAGTTTTTTTTTTAAATCGTTTTATTTTGAAAGTTCGTTGCTTTTTTGTGTTTTTGTGTCCGTGGGTGCGCGCAGCACGCAGCCCCCGTGGATTTCACGGGGTTCAGGCGTCCTATTACTTTTGTCTATATTATATCTACAAAAGTATTGGGACGCCTGACCATTACACCAACAGGGACTTTAATGACATTGCATTCAGATACATAGACTTCAATATGGAGTTTGTCCCCCTTTGCAGCTGCTGTAATGGTTCCGCCCCCCATGTTCCAGAACAATTCATCCAGCATCAGTACCTACTGTTGTGGCTGAACACAATCAAATCCACACAGCAATGTTCCAACCATAGTGTAAAGTTTTCTCAGAAGAGTACAGCAGCAAAGAGAGGACAGATTCACCATGATATTCTTGACTGCATAAGAAACTTATGTCTAAATTCTTATAATGGACAATACAAATGCCCAAAAGTCAACATATGGACAAAAGTAATGTGACGCCTGACCATAACCTCAACAGGGACTATAATGACACTGCATTCAGATACATAGACTTTTCTGTGGAGTTGGTCCCCCTTTGCAGCTGCTATAAGCTCTAGACTCTGAGGGTAACTTGTTTTTCTATCACAAACTAGATAAAACGTGAATGTCCTGCAGTGGCAAATAGCTTTGGTTTCATGTTTGATTTGATTATGTTAATGTTTAAGTTGAGATTTAAATAAATATTTGAACTGTAACTGTGTTAAAGGGAAAACTGCTGTTAAAAAGCTCCTTATTTATTTAAAGTGTTTGCAAACCAAATGTTATTGCACGTTGGTTCATATAGCAGTACTTTTAAAATAAAAGTGCACAATACACTACTTTTGAATTAATTATTTAATTTTGCGTATAACAATACACACACACACACACAATTAGGTTGCATTCTATATTACAGTGCTAACAAAAATCATATCACTTAAATAGTACATTTATAGCAACAATTTATTTGTATGGTATATCACAGTTAAGCCTCATGTCTAGGGACTTCCTGTGGGATCAATTAAATTTTCTGATCCTGATAAAGTATTTGTTCTATGCAGGACTCCAGCTGCTTCTGACATTTGCTTCACAAGGGAATTACACTCTCGGTTTTTCAGCAGAGGGAAGTGTGTGCCGGTGGTTCGGGGTATGTTCTCTAATGCGCGTCGCAGCTCTAGATTCACAGGTTACAAATAGCATGTAGAAGTCATGAGTCAGTTTGATTGACATTCATGACAGTGTCTGTTGTCACATTCATAAAAACACCAAGCAAGTAGAATAAACAAACAGGCTAGTTGTGATTGTTATAATTTATAAATGCCATTCCTTCCCTGCATGCATCTCTGAGTATTCCAGACAAAATCCTTGACAGACGTTTTGGTTTACTGTGAGTGAAGTGTTTCTCTAGTCACTATGACCTAAAGGGCTATGTTTTTTAAACCCATCTTCTCATTAAGCCATATTTCCAGTTACAGTCATATTACCACTAGCTCGTCTGACTACAGACCCGGTTATATTATTGATTCACTCGTTTAAATTATGGATATTATTGCAGAAAGTACATATGAAATTGTAGATTTTGAGTGTTATGCTATTTCACACATGCGACAAATAAAAGTGCTTGTTATTGTCAGGAGATGGGGTGTATCAGAAAGGAATGGACTTCCTTTTGGAGAGACTCAATCAAGGGGACTGGGTGCATGTTTTTCCAGAAGGTGAGAATCAGAGAAACACGTTTGCTGTTCACACCTAAAACCACTTCAGTGTCTCATGAATTATCTTCTTTTCAGGAAAAGTGAACATGACTGAGGAGTTTATCAGGTTTAAATGGGGTAAGGAAACTATGTTGTGTAGGACACTTGCTTAGTGCTCCTTTCATATATGCAGTTAACATTGTGTTAAAATGATTTTGATGTTGTTTGTTTGTCTGGCAGGAATTGGCCGTTTGATTGCAGAATGCTCCCTCCACCCAATCATTTTACCTCTGTGGCATGTAGGTGAGTAGTGATGGACTATGTCTACCTTCTGTTCCTCATAATAAACATTACAAAGTCAGTATATTTGAAGTACAGTAGACCCCAGAAATCCACGGGGGTTACATTCCAAGAGCACCTGCCAATTGTGAAAAACCCTGAATTTATGCCTATTTTTAGTCTAAATATGCCCCCAGATATGCTCCCAAAACACTTTAATTACATTTTACATTTTTAATAAATTACCCTTAAAGAAAATAAAGGTAAACTCGTGTCTGTACTGTACAGTTTACACTGTATTCTCGCAGTGCTAGAATGTAAAATACCGATGTTACCCCTGTATAGACTGTACTGTAATCCCTGCAAGCTTGTTTTCTTTGGGATAAGCAGGTAAATACAGTAATTAATTTAATTTATAGTAATAAAAATACAGAGCTTTAAGAAGAACAATACGAAAAACACGAACACTCAGAGAAACACTCAAGACGCTCCACGCAGGAAACTATTCTGATGCGGGAATGCTGGACTACAGCGGCCAGAGATGCATCACAGGGCAGCTGCCAAAATACGGTTGCTTTGTGTTCTCTCAGCAGTACTAAAAAATGTACACAGTTAGAATTTACATGGAAATGTAGCTGAATTTACATTAATATTCATGTAACAAAATTAGTAACATATTTTTCTTAAAAGTTTAGCACTAAAATGCATGAAAATTTATATATTGCCACAAAAAATGAAAAAAAAAATGCAGAGGATATTTTCCATGAATTTGCTGGGGTTTCCGTGAACAATTAGTTGGGTTCTAAGAAAAAATCTGCGAACGACTAAGGCCGTGAACTCTGAACTGTGACTTCACAGTGGACCACTGTATGTCATTTTGTTGTATCCTACTTTTATCACCATTGTTTTGTACTGAACTTCACTGTTGTGTGTGTATTTGTATTAGTGATGCTCCTACGAATAAATTCTTTCCGCAGGTTTGAACGATGTCCTTCCAAATCAAACACCTTATATCCCTCGGGCAGGAAAGGTGAACACACAACTTTCAAAAAAAAGGTTTTTAAAAAACAATCCCATTTATCTGAATGCCTCACTTATGTGTTTTTTACGTCTTGTTTTCCCCACAGAAAGTGACTATCCTAGTTGGAAAGCCCTTCACAGTCAAGCACTTGGTTGATGCACTGAGAGCAGAAAATAAAAGTCCGGTAAGGAAGTAGTGGTGGTGTCTGTAGCAGAGGTGGGCGATATGTCCAGTCCATTTTTCAGCCCCACCAGGTCATTGCTTCATCCTTCCATGACTGTATAATAGCCTTTAGAATTCAACCCAGGCCTGTGATAGATTATGGAAACAAAATGTGTAGTCAGAAAATGTATTGTGACCCAATTTATTGTGATAATGGTAACATGTCGTCCTATCGCCCATTTGGAATCTCATACCAGGTCGTCCCTATACAGTGGTGATGGTCCAGTGGTGCTCTGCTCAGATTAAACTGTTTCTGTTTCTAACAGATGGAAATGAGGAAAGCAGTGACCGACTTCATTCAGGGTGAGTTCCGCAGTTTGAAGTTCCAGGCTGAAGCTCTTCATCAGAGGATGCAGGCTGGACGGTGACCCACACATCAAAAGCCTCTTGCCTCAGGGGAAATGCTGGATATGAAGAAAAAGAGAGAAAACACACATCTGCCTCAACAGACATTGGGTAGATCGTGAACTTGGTGTTAGATTATGACACCTTTCAATCAGACAGAAGCAACAGTATCTGTGGAGTGGATTTACTGCAGTTGGTTTAAGTGTCCAGTTCATGTTTCAGTCCCTCTTGGTCATTGGGCCATCCATCCAGGACTGATATCAGTCTTTAGCATTTAAGGCCTCAGTGACGGTGAGTGTAGACAAAATTCCTCCTTTTTCCTTATATACAAATGTTGGCGGTTTCTGAATTATTTGACACATTGGTTATAATAAATTGGGTATATTATTATTTTTAGAACGACAGTTTTCAAATATGATCATTGCATGGAGAACGTTGCTGAATTGCTTTAAGTCTTTAGTATTATTTAAAGAAAATATAAAATGATGACTGTCATATGCTCTTTGAGAGAGGTCGGAGGCGTTTAAAAGTAGGAAAGCATTTCAGTTTAAATAATTGTGGAACACCTTTTTTTTAATTACATTTACAGCGGAAATCATTCTCAGAATAGAAAGTATATATTTCTCAAAATGTTTGATTTTGTTGATCTTTCCAACTCAAATGAAACTTGAACAGCTACAGTTGCATAAGAATTTTAGATCATAATCTTTAATAAGGTTGACTGAAAGAAGGAATGTTTGCTAGACTCTTGGCTTTAGCATGTTTTGGCAGCTGAATGTAAAAGAAGAAACTGATATTTCCTTTATTTCTTCTGACTGTTCCTCTGTGTGGGATGCCTTGTCTTTTTATGTGCTTTCATACCTTTTTCAGATTCAGATTCAATCTCCTAGTCTTTGAAGCCAACCTGTGAACCTGTTGCCTTAGTGGGATTTCTCCCTGAACCACCACACACCTCCCTGTATGCCAATAATCCAACAGATTATCCAGAACACAAGTATCTTAGTCTTCTATGTTGCCAATTACATAAAATCCAGTACGTTTTTTTTTTTTTTAAACTTTCTTAAAATGTCACTGTGCTATGCAAAATATTTCTGTCCAACATCTGTTCTATTAATACAAAGGTTTTTATGATCATGTTAGATAAAGTTGATTAAATTGATACCTATGTAAAAGGAGTTTTTCATTTATGAATTCCTTTCACATTTTGCTCAGGTGTGCCAAACTTGGTTCCTTCCAGTCCACAGCTCTGCAAAGTTAAGTTCTTGCCCTTATTAAACACTTCCTATTAAACTCATCAGCTAATGTATAAGGCATACATGGTCTGAATTCAGAGTCTTAATCCAATTTGGTACACTTGCAGTCTTCATTCGGAAATAGAAAACTTTATTGATTCCGGAGGAAATTATGCTTTGACTGCACAATCTAAGTGCAAAGAGAAAAACAATATAAAATACAGTATAAAGTCAAAATAAAAGTCTCCAGAAAATACTCTGAAAATGTTTGTGCTGTGTATGCAAAATGCTGTGGTCAATAAGAGGTGCATATAAATACTATAGATATTGCACATCATGGTAATGATTTAGAACACAGTAAGAAATTGCACATCTGCATAGTAGTGGGTTAAATTTGTGCATGTCTGTGGGGCCATAGGGCATGGGTATTCAACTCTGGTCTTTGAGGCCTGGTGTCCAGCACTTGATTTGTAGTAGGTGTGATTATCTGGACCTTGAGGACTTAATTGTGTAAAGCCATACAGAGACCTGCATATGGATCATTCAAGCAAAACAAAGCACATCTAACTTAAGGCCTGAACCAGCAAAGAAACAGGTGCCGTTGATTCCCGGTGATCAGTATACTGGTGGTGCTGAATGCTGAGTGGTTGGAACGCTTTTTTCTAGACATCTTGTGTCTTTAGGCACTTTGCAGCCTCTCACAATAAAATATTTGTTCCAATTTCTTTCATTTAATCTCCTCAATAAACCAAAGATTAGACAGTTTGACAGGCGTACAATACACGACATGGAGAAATGGTACACATCTGTTTTTCACTGTTTGGGCTAGGCCCCTTACTTCCAGTGAATGTCAGTTTTAATGCTTTGGCATACCAAGACATTTTGGACAACGCTTCTATCAATTTTGTAAACACAAATTGGGAAAGAACCTTGTCTATTTGAGCATGACTGTGGCCTAGTGTACAAAGCAAGCTCCATAAATACATGGCTGGATAAGTTCAGCGCAGAAGAACTTGACTGGCCTGCAAGGGCCCTGACCTCAGCCCCATCAAACACCTTTGGGTTGAAATGAAATGGAGATTGTGAGCCAGGCCTTCTTGTCCAACCTCAGTGTCTGACCTCATGAATGCTCTACAGAATGAATGGGCACAAATTCCCACAGAGACATTCCAAAATCTTGTGGGAAGCCTTCCAAGAAGACCAACTCCATATTGAAGTCTATGTATTTGAATGCAGTGTCATTAAAGTCCCTGTTGATAATGATCAGGTGACCCGATTGTTTTGTGATGAGATTGTGGCAAGAATCCTGAATCAAATAACAATACTGCACCAACAAGGTGCAAAATATAAAGAAATGAGGGGTGGTTCAAGACTTTGGCACAGTGCTGTATAAGCTAATACGGTTTTAACTGCACATAATACTGGCGGACTTGTTTTACACAGTTCTTGCTGGTGTACAGACACCAGGCTAAATGAATTTCCATTTTGAAGGGCACAGTCTTCGTATGGAGTATGGCGTAGGGCACTTTACGTAAGGAGTAGGGCGTAGGTTGTAAAGCTGATCCTCATGAAACGCCCCTGGTCCTGGACAGCTCCCGAGCTGAAGGTGCTGAAGATGGCCGCGGTTAGGATGGCGGTTGGCCGTTTGGCTGCTTCTGCAGTCCTTCTGCTCTGTGTTCTCGCTTCAGGGGGCTGCAGCGAGCAGGTGCCCCTGCTGATGTGGTCCAGTAACGGGTAATTATTTCCTCATATGGACGGTAATGTATTATTGTCATTCGTTTGTGTCAGGCTCTCCTGTTACGCTAGCTTAGCTCAGCCCTGCTAGCAGCCTCTAACTGACAGCATTTCTGTCAAAATTTGAGGACAGGAGACTAAATTCGTTGCGCTGCGTTGCTGCATAATATTGAATTCCGTTTTCAAGGAGTGCTGCCATTCGGAAGTTGGACTAAATGGTGTTAGAAACACGTTAACTCTGTGAAAGAGGGAAGTAATGTCGAGAAGAGAACCGTGCCTGTGTGTAGTGGTTGGTCAGTATTACACTGTAGCTTTATAATAATAATAATAATAATTATGGGCCTGTAGTGGGATGATATGGTGCATCACTACTAGGGCTGCTCGATGCGACCAAAATATAACGATTGCGATTTTACTGCTACACATTGTGCTTTAATTCGATATGTTAGAGGGCCCATATCATCTCTTTTCTGAAAGAGTCTGTCTTCAAAGCAGTTTTTGTGATGTCACACATTTACATATACACTATATGGACTAAAGTATTGGAACGCCTGACCATTACACCAACAGGGGCTTTAATGACATTGCACTTAAATGCATTGACTTTAATATGGAGCTGGACCCCCTTTGCTGCTATAACAGCTTCCACTTTTCTTGGACGGGTTTCCACAAGATTTTGGAGTTTCTGTGGGAATTTGTGCCTGTGCATTAATGAAGTCAGGCTATGATGTTGGACGAGAAGGCCTTGCTTACAATCTCTGTGCCAGTTCATCCCAAAGTTGTTGGATGGTGTTGAGGTCAAGGTTCACACAGAAATCTTCCAGAAATGTCTTTGTGGACCTTTTTTTGATGACTGTGGCACAGTCATGCTGGACTAGAAAAGGTTCTCCCTGTGTCCACAAAGTTGGAGGCATGGTGTTGTCCAAAATGTTTTGGTGTGCTGAAGCATTTAGATTGCCTTTCACTGGAAGTAAGGGGCCTAGTCCAAACCCTGAAAAATAGATGTATCCCAGTACTTTTGTACAAGCAGTGTGCCACACTGTTTCTGACAGCATGACCAATCACAGCTCCAGGTGAGTTGCTGGGTGTTCTGATGCTTTGAGGTCTTCATGCCATCCAACAAAAATCTAGTTATTATAATCTTTAATTGTTTAAGGTGCTGGTGAATCAGTGCATGAATAAATTGTTGTAGTCAGTATAAGGAGATATTGTTAAATGTGTTGGTTTTTATTTACTTGAAAATGAGCTGATTTTGTAGCGTATTTTTCATATATGAACTTTATGGATGTAAGTGTGTCATTTGAAACAATATTTATGGATTTCTAGCCTTTTTATTTCCAGTAAAATGATGATACAGGCCCTTTACAATGTATTAAAAGGTATCCCAATCACTGTATGTAGCAGGAAAATAGCAATACTGATATTTTGTCCAAATTGTACAGCTATGTTACACATTATCAAAATTACCTCTTTATCAAAGAATATCCATCTTCACCTTCAGTCAAGTATGTGAAGACTGTGATGAATGCTTTCCTCTCCAGGTTTCCACTGGAAGCCCAGAATGCCCCGGCCGCCGGTCACATTGTCTCTAGCAATCAGCTGCAGTCCTACCTGAGTGCAGCACTTAGTTCTGCTCCTCATAACGTGCTAGTCTTCCTTCAGGACAAGGTCAGTTTTGCTACTATCTCACATCCACACACACAGTTATGCCACACCATGAATGGCTTTTTTGATAAATTCCCCTTCAGTTAAAACTATGCTGGAATTTGAGACGGCAGAGTGGTTTTAAGGTTGTTTCACGTGGGTGTGAAAGGTGAGGTTCTAAATTTCACACCAGTGTTTGTATGCTGTGAGTGTGTGACAGCATAGGTCATTCCGCCTCAAATTTCTTTTGAGTCAGAGTTCCATGTGTTTTTCTCAGGCATGCATTGAGTAGCCAGAATAGCACATTATTTAGCACAAAATAAAGTTACTGAGTAATCACAGTCATTACATTTCCAGGTGCTGTAACTGAACAATCTGATGCTCAATAAAACCTTTAAAACATAAAACACCACTCTATTTCTTTTATATGTTTTAAAGGAAGGATGGAACTTTCAAATGACACAACGAAAGCACAGTGAAATATTTTTCTACCCCTTAAGATTCTGGGCCTGTAACTGGACCACCCATATGGAAATTCCTCATGTTTGATAACTTGCAGTGCAGTGATCTGTTGATAGATTAAACGGGGATACCAAGTGCAGTTGTAGATTGTGGGGTAACAAATTCATGCCAGCAGGTTTGATAACCACACTTACAATACTGACAGATACACAGCTTTTGGAATACCAGTCAAGACTGAATAGGGACGCGTTTAGATTTTTATCTTAATTTGGGCACATGCTACAAGCTAAATAAATGCATATTTGGAATTAAGCCAAAGACTTGTATTTTCTTGGTTTTTCTTTCAGGTGCGTACATGTTACTGTTGCAAAGATACAGGCATCTCAAGTGGGCTGACCAAGTATTGTTGCGAAAGAAGGAAAAATGTGATTAAATTAAATCTCATTAAACAATGAGCTAGCACAAAGAAATTTAGGATTTTATGGAAAACAAAATGCTACAAAATGATTCAATTCAGAAATGAGTCAAGTCAGAACGACCCACACTCTCACATTATCACACTCTCACATATCTCCATTATCAAAAAAAGTGATACATTTGGCTGCTGGTATCAGGACATCCTCATCCTGTCATTCTCTCTCACACCCTCCCCTCTCTTTTTTCTCTTTCTCACCCTCTTTCTCTCTCCTTATTTACCTCTTTTCACTCTTTTTCTCCTTTCTCTTCCTTTTATCTGTTTCTCTCTGTCTTTCTCCCCCCCATCTGCACCCTCCTTATTGCCTCTGTTCCTCTCTCTCTCACACACACACACACACACTCTCTCTCTCTCTCTCTCTCTCTGTCTCTCTCTCTTTCTCTCTCTCAGTTAAGTGTTGATGACTTCACCATGTATGCTGGAGTGTTTGGGAACAAACAGGACAGTGCCTTTCCCAGTCTAGAAGTGAGTAAACACATCAAACACGATCCACATTTTTGCATCCTACTCTTCCTTTCATTTGCCTTTGTTGTCTTTTTTTTTTGTTGTTTTTTTATTTTTCAAATGTATGTGATACCACTGTATGTGACGTACAGGGCTTTTTAAATGTACTTTGTTCAGAGCCTTAAAGTACAATTTAATCCCAATTTCAGTCTCTAATCATTGTATTTCAGTTGAGATTCTTGTTTTCCCCTGGACAGCAAATACCAGTTTAAAAGTTTTTTTAATGGTACCTATTTTCTCCAGGATGCTCTGCAGAAAGGTCCTAAATTACCACATTCATGCTTTACCTTATAATTAACTAATTAGACAAGGAGAGAAATCACCAAACTGTGCTGGACTCCAGCCCTCCAGGACCTCAGACTTTTACAATGCTGTCATACAGTTCTGATACATATGAACACTATTAACCATTTGAAATTATAGAAAGTTGTGTCTTGAGTCCGTTTTAACTTTTCGTTTCTAGTTCTCAATGGTACTATGGCTGTAATAGTTGTTTTCAGATTATATCTTTTCTGTCTCCAGGCAGCTTTGCAGTCGTCTTCCTCTCTCCTGTTGCCGTCTGTGTCCTCCGCAGCCTGTGCTGCGCTCCCTGCGATCCTTCAGGAGCAGCTGGACACGTCCCCACTCTACATGGACCCAGAGACTCTCGCCCAGCTGCGACTCAATGCCTCTCTCCCTGCCCTGCTTATCTTCCGCCTCCCCTACAGCTCCAGGTCAGTGTCCAGCACTCACTCTGCTCCCCTTACCGATCACAAAGTCAATTTTGTAATCTCATACAGAATTCGTGCAGCATACAATATTGATTCAAATGACAATTTGTAACCCCCTCTACCTTATTCATCACTGGTCAGTTTTTGACTATAGGCACATTCCATAGGTATACAGGAACCACCCCTAAACCATACTGAAATGGCAAGAAACTTGGAGCACGCTTTGATGCCGTAAATGTGATTTTCCGGTGTATCTCAGGCCGGAAATGGTGTCTCTGACACGCAGTTCCCTCCCCACAGTTTTTGGCCGCCCCTTGTCCCAAAACTGTGTCCGTGGAGTTGTACCCGTACCGTGATTTTGTTATTGTGGGCTTTTATAATTTATAATGTGTGTGTATACAGTAACTTTGATTAATATAATTAAATTATTTTGAAACATAAATGTTAACGTAAATTCAGCTACATTTCCATTTAAAACTAATTATAAATGTTTGGTACTGTGGAGGGAAACACAAAGAAAGTGCGTCTTGGGACAGTGAAATACCACTGGACTCAGAGGCGGGGGGTTTGAAAGTAGCCAATCCGAGCACGTTATATATTTTTTCGTGGTGCTGATTGACTGCTGCCCAGAATTTCCCCTTTGGAGCGTCTCAAGTGTACTCTTGTTTTTTGCTTTGTTCTTCTTAAAGCCCTATATTTTTCTTACTGTAAATTAAATGAATTTATTACTGTATTTAACTGCTTATGCCAATGAAATTGACAGCGCATACCAAAGAAAACGGACGTGCATTAATTACAGTAGGGTCTATACAGTGGTAATATCGGTATTTACTAGCACTGCTGGAGTTCAGTGTAAACTGTTCAGTATGGATACGGGTTTATCATTACATTTTCTTTTAGGGTAATGAGTTTAAAATGAAATTAAAGTGTTTTGGGAGCATATTTGGTGGCATATTTAGTGTTTACACTATGAAAATAGGCATTTTTAGGCATTTTTTGTTACCACAACACAACAAGGCGTTTTTTCACTATATGCGGAATATATATATATATATATATATATATATATATATATAATGTCCTGGCACACTTTCGCATTTCTCACAGTGTTAATTAAGAGAAAAGTGTCATAGAAAACTCACACTGAAATGTATCTTTAGCCCAAACAGACAGTAGTGCTTGTAGTTTGTCGACTTCCCAGTTCTTAGTTTGTATCTCTATTGTTTTTGCGCAGACAGTCATGGTTTCTAAAAAGTGGATGGTTTATGTATAATCTCAATGTATCTAATCAAAGGCTGCCATTGAGGTAACAAATTGATTAATCAGAAAAGGGAACAATTTGTTTTTAAGACTGCTCAGTAACTCAGTAAGACTGCTCAGTGCTAAACAGACTGTTTCTCTGGTAGGACTGACATGATGTCTGCAAAGGAGGTGCTCAGTGGTAATGGTAAGTGTGATGTTTTGTTCAGTTGTTTTATCAGTGTAATGACTAGGCAGGCCTTCCACTTAATCTGTGCCTTATTTGAACATTTTGTGATTCTCAGATCAAAGAGAAATATTCTTTGATTGACTAATTGTAATGTTCACTTTTTTCCATAGTTAAAAAAAGTATAATGTTCAAATGTATATTTCAGATGAGGTGATCGGTCAGGTGCTGAATATCATGAAGAGCCAGTCTGTCCCTTACACAGCTGTGTACACTGCTCTCAGACCCTCACGGGTAAGCAACATGCCTAAAAGCATACATGACAGACTAAAGTGAACTAAACTGTACTTTTCTAGTTTTGTACAAAATTATTAGTACATTTAATGACAAGTAAATGTAATCCCGTCTGAATAGGACTTATAGCTATGTAGGGAATTGACAGCCCTGCTTTAAAGGGATCCACAGACAACTGAGGGATATGTTGAACAGGTGATTAGGTTACAGTTTCTGCTGTTGCTGTTGTAGGTTATTGAGGAGTCGTCTCTGGCTGTGCGTTCTGTGGGGACACGCTCCCTCCTGCAGTCCCGAAGGGATGGCCCCCCTCCTCCGTATCCCCCTGTGGAGTTTAAGGAGCGTGGCTCCTCCTGCATCCTGATGTGGGCTGAGAACCTGTCAGTGAGCCAGCTCCGCTCGGGGAAGTGGGAGAGACACGACCTTACACCCAAAACCTTTGGGGAGCGGGTTTCTCCTAAACTAGAAGGATCTTTCTGTAATGAGACACACTCTAGGTGAGTTCAAATGGAAATAGATACAGAAATATTCAAGCCATGAATATGTAATATGTGTATATACACACATACATACATACATAGATACATACATACATATATATGTGTGTGTGTGTGTGTGTGTGTTATATATATGTGTGTGTGTGTGTAACATAATATGTTTAATTCAACGTGGATTTAAATAATAGAAACATTTTTAGAAGTTTTATTCAATATTTTGGGCATTTTATGTATGACATGCTTCTGTCTTTTACTTCTACAGGCTGGTCCTCAACTATGAGAATGTACTAAGCTACCGGTCTTTCAAACTCATGTAAGGAATGATTTAAAATCCTTAAAAATAAATCTGGAGCCAGCACATACATATTCTAACAGTGTTCTGTACCTGTGCTGTTTTTGCAGATTTGTCATGAGCCAGCGCCGCTATAAGGTGTCGGCCCGCCGCTGGTTCACCATGGACCTCGTGCAGCTGGAGTATGATGGCAAAAAAGCTTCCTTCAATGGCAGCCGGAACATCTACGCCCCTGTTGAGTACTCATACCGGTGCGACTCTGTCACCAGCTTCCGCTACCCACAGCTCGCTCCTCGCTCAGCCAAGGACAATGCCAATGAATGGAGGGTTTCCTTTGATGACTTCCAGGTACAGTTTCAGCATGAAGTATCATAGTTTTTAAAAGAAACCAGACTTTAGATTCTAGTTGAAGGTTCACGGTTACTTTGTCATCAGCAGCTGTGTACACATATATGGTGTGATGAGACAATTGTCCATGGACCACAGAGTGCATTTTATGACAGAAACAATAGACAACGCAATGAATAGACACCACAACAATGTAACGGTATTGATTTAACAGTATAGTGTGGATGCAGTGTAAACCTTCCGGAGTGACTAGTATTGCACTATAAGTAATAGCATAGAAGGCAGTGAGTAGCAGTAAACAAAGCTCAAGGCATTACGGAACAATACAATAAATGGACAATACAGCAGTGTAGCGGTAAAGTGCGAAAGGTTCGTAACTTTCCAGAATTAGTAATATTGCAAAAATATGTATAGTATTGCATAGAACCACACTAAGTAAGTTTACATTATAGTAACAGGACTTAAGTTTGTCTGTAGTGGCATAAACAGAAGGCAAAGTGCAAGTGCTATTGAAAGTCCAGAGTAGTACCAATACAGAGCACCCGTCCTCCAGTCACAAAATGTGACCATAAGCAGCCATTGGAGATGGATTCAAGACTCCTTCCAGGTTTAAATAGCTGTATGTCTTGCTCAGTATCATAGGTTTTATTTCTTGGGGAGCACAATGCTCATACCACCTGATTTGTTATATTAGGTGTACTAGTAGATTAGGTATGCTAAATATTAGGTATTAAGGATGAATTCATACCACTTTTTCCATGACAGTACGGTACCTGAATCTTAAGTATTGGTCGATACTGATAGTTATTAGATTAGTACCCATTATCACTATATCTTTCCACATTTAAAAAATAATCACAGGGAGTGATATACCAGCTGAACAAAACTATACTTTCAAGCCCAAATTTAGACATTTGGCAGTCCTACTAAGACACTATTGCACTTTTAGATGTAGATTTCTTTTGGTATAACGAAGTAAATAAATGTTAGATCTAATGAAATAGCTAGCTAACCATCTTTACCAAACCAGGCTGCAGCACTAGTCTTCGTAATTTAGGGTGGCACTACAGCCTGCATGTTTAACCTCACCTTGAATGTAATGAACATTAGAGCTGCGGCAGTCTGCTATAAAATGCTCAAAATGTTTAACATTTAAAAATGTTTTATTGGTTAATTTAAACAACCAAAAAGCAAAATATGTCTGTGCAGTTCAGTGCATGTAAAATGCATTAAATAAAATCCCATGATGCACATTTAGGAGTTGCGTAAATAATATTACTGCTATGTTATAATGTATGTAATAACTCGTATATATTTATATTGAAATGGTGCCCATCATATTCACATATAATGCACACATAATTACATTTCAGTATTCTGTTTATGTTTTCCACTTGACCGCTGCAACATTTGCACAAATTCCAGATGTTAAAAATACCTTTTGAACTACTTTGCTTCTTTTTACTTCTAGATTGGAGTTACTTAAATACAGTACTGTGCAATTGCCTTAGACACCTGTGCAAACTGCTGAAATACATTTATCTGAGTAGTGAGGGACATTCTGCCGGCAAATACACAAGTTTACATTAGAATAAATGTAAACAAACAAGAATGCAATAAAAAACAACAAGATTTGTTTTGTTTGTAAAAAGTACTTGTTTTTTAAGCTGGTAAGAACAACACAGTTCCAGTTCCAGATTTCACCTCCAGGCTTTGCATGGATTTGGGAAACCATCTTCAGCTCCTGATTTAATTTAATGATGTATTGATTGAGATGAATCAGGTATTTGAGGTAATTGCTGAGAACTATAATATAATTACTGTTAAATTATATACAGTATTAACTGGGCTTCCATGAGGAGAGATCTGTTTATGATTAAGCAAACTCACAGACAAACACAAAATCACTATTGTTTATTTACTGTTAAATTTGTTTTTCCTAGCAAAATACAGTTCCAGGTTTGTTTCTCGAACTGGTTTGGATCCCTCGTCTGTAGGATGTGTCCAGCTTTCTGACCCAGCTTTCCTCCCTCTCCCTTTCCTCCAGATCCAAGGCTTTAATGTGCCAGGGAAGGACTTTTCGTACGCAAGCGACTGCGCCAGCTTCTTCACTCCGGGCATCTGGATGGGGCTGCTTACGTCCTTGCTGATGGTTCTGGTGCTGACCTACGGCCTTCACATGATCATGCAGCTGCACACCATGGACCGCTTCGACGACCCCAAAGGCCCTGCCATCTCTGTACCCCAGACCGAGTGATAGAAAATCATACCTATCTCATCCTGAAACCTCCTCACATTCCATTGTTCTGTTTCTCCAGCGCCATCGATGACCATGTGGTCTTTGACCATTTGTGTCTGCATGGTACTTTGTCATAAGAATGTGTAGAAGCCTCCCCATTCCACTTATTCAGGTACATTTTGTGTGTGTGTGTGTGTTTTTGGGTTTTTTTGTGTGTTATTTGTGTATTTATTACTTTTCGCCTCTATGTTTTGACTCAGTGTTATAAGTGTGTTTACATGTTCACTTCAAGGAAGGCAAATATCAAAACAAGAGGTTTTTGGTTTCCAGCTCTTTTGTATGTCGCCTCATTTTGTCTTCACTTGTATTTTTGTTTGAGGGAAATGGATAAATTAGAAGATGTTAACTATTGAGGGACTTAGAGTTTATACATTATACTTGAATTCTATGAATAAAAATTATAAGTAGCTAAGAACAAATCAAAATCAGTTCCAGTAGTCCATCTGTGATCCATGGTTCTGTGTTTTGCACCTGATTCAGTTCAAGGACCTTATTTTTAATGCAAAACACAAAAAACATCCATTGCACATGCACTACTGGTGCTGTGGTCACAGTACCACCACTAGAGGTCAGCAGTTCTTGGGAACAGTCAGATGCTCCTCTTTGTGATTTAGTTGTGTGCTTAAGACACAGGATATTTTTAACATGGAACAGAACAAAGGAATGCACATTCAGCACTGTTAACATGAGCAAAGGGAGGGTTTTTTTTTTCATTCACCAGAAGCTCTAAACACTCAGTACAGCATCTGCTTGACAAACAGGAGAGTTCTAGTTCTATTCTAAGACTTTATATTTCCAGTTAAATGCACAATGAACCCCACATTTGGAGCAGTTTCAACAATTGTACATAAGACAAGATGAAAATATTGCTGTTTACTAGCTAGATGAGATCTTATTTATTTGTGGCATGTGTGCATTTGTGGAGTTGTGTGACTCAACTGATGTTTGTTAACTATAAGCTACAAACTTGGACGTAGCTGTTGTACTGGAGTTCCTGAGAGCATTTGAGCATCGTATGCATTACATAATTATAAAAATGATGAAATTAAGTTAATGTGAGTCCAGTCTCTTATGAGGTACTCTACACCATTTTTTGGGCCATACTTTATAGATTCTGGTACAAAATGGGATGTTTGTTTCAAAGGGAAGCAAAGTAAGCTTTTTTCGTGGCAATTCTGTGAGTTTATGTTTGTTCACGTAGCTGTTAATGAACACACTGGAAAATATGTCTAGTTTTCAGTAAAATAAATGGATAATTAGTATAATATTATACTAAATATCTACCAGTATATATGGGATTTGCACAGAATATGTAAACAGTCCACTCACAACAAAGAACGTTGATTCATTAAAGTACTCTTGAATGTTGTGTGAATCATTTAAATGTGAAATAAAAATATATGGAAAAATATTTGAAAATTTGTGCTGCATCTTTTTTTAAATTGATGATGACACTTATGGAGAAACTCTGAAGTTCTGAAACACCTTCAATTCGATGCCTGTAAATAATGTTGGTGTGATATGGCAAAAATAATATGTCAACATCAAGACATTTGCTACAGAATTTAGGTTTTCTGGGGTTTAATAATTTGGAACGTAAAGAACTAATATTGACCAACTATAAAGTTAATAAAATCATTTTCCAGCCTTTTTGTAATAAAACATGCTGTTAATCTTTAAAGAGCCTGTATCATGGAAAACCAAATTGTCCTCGTTTTTTTTTATATTAAAGAGTTCAATTAGTAAATGCTGTTAATATACATATCCATCTCCTTCAGTCATCAGCAGGTTAGCCCCACACGAGGGATGTTTCAGCCTGACTGCGTTTTGAATGATGCACAAAGGCAGCAAATCTGAGCAGGGCTCATTTACAATTATCAGCCTTAAAGGCACAGTATGCAAAACATTTCTTCTGCATCATGTGGACCGCTTGGTGAGAGTATGTGTCATTTACCTAGGGTGGAGATGGCACCAGGATTCGGTCTGGAAGGAAGACTGGCCGATGGAGGCAGTGTGATGCTCTGGAACAATGATCTGCTGGGAAACCTTTGGTCCTACATTCATTTTGATGGTACTTTGACATGGATCACCTACCTAAATATTATTGCAGAACAAGTACAGCCCATAATGGCAACTGTGTTCCCGATTGATAGTGGCCTCTTTCAGCAGGATAATCCCTGCCACACAGCAAAGATTATTCAGGAACGGTTTGAGGAGCATGAGAAATAATTCAAGGTGTTGACCAACACAATATTAGGCAGGTGATTTTAATGCTGTCACTGATTGGTGTTTTTAGACTCTATAAACTCTATAGTAATGGGCGTCTTAGTAGATGTCAGCCTATTGTACCATTTTATAGCCATTGGTGCATTTTTCAAATAGTGACATTTTTTCTGTTCTGACTTACCAAATATTGTGATGTATTTTGTGTATTGTGTAATGAATTGAAGTTTCATGGAGTTGTATTTTTGCCATATCGCCCACCCTTCCTTGTTGGTACCCTTTTTTTGGTTTAGTATGTGTCTGGATCATGGCCAAAGGTTTTCCAGAACACAACGTGGACACATGTGGGGACATCTCCCTCTCGTTGCTAAGGAACCATGGACCAATCAAACATGTCCACGTGCATCACATGTGTTCAGCCTCGCTTTGGCATTAAACGCAATACGGACCACAGTGATGCAATGGCTGTCGTTCAGAGTGTCAGCAGCAGAGGGGAAAATCAGCCTCTTCCATCCTGTTCGCCAAAACCTCAGGGAGGCCTCTGTGTTCCCATTAGTGTCAGAGCTGGCTGACAAGGGAACGAATGAAAGTAATGAATCACTACGAGGTGAAACCATATCTTCTTCCTTCTGGTCATGTCCAGAAATCCATTATGTTCTAGCAGTAATGCCACAATTCCAAGTGATATATGTCCATTTTTTGTCTTTTTTTTTAACTATTTATAATTTAAAAACATCTTATGAGCTTATAAGTAGGCCAGAAGAAATATCCCGAATTTACGGTTACATATCCCAAATTTGCTATTTACTGTTACATTTCTTCCATCAAAAAATTACAATGATCTCCTATTGAATTATAACTACTATTTTGGAGATACAATGTCTTCCCCAGCAGTGACGATACACAAATATGCATACATGCACTGTATGTGTGTGTTCGTCCACCGATTTTGAATTCAGAGTAGGTTTAGTGTGAGATGCTCCATATTAGAGAAATTTACACATCAGTATTGTTCACAGTGGTGGTGAATGGAACCAGACGTCTGAACAGTTTAATGCCTCTTAAAGCTCCCTCACAGACAGTTAAATGATTGAGAATGTACTACATCCTGCTTGAAATTCTTGATGCTTGTCTTACAATATATTTGAGAAAAGCATTTTTATACCTTTATAGTGGAGGGATACATGCAAGGTGTTGTGAGGCGAAATAGTCCCCAATGATTTTTTTTCAGATTTAATTCTATTTTACTATCATTAGTTAATATTAAGCTAAGGAGACATATGTAGGGTCCCTGATGGGTTTGGACTAAATAAAATGACTATATTTGTGTTGTGGACACTGGTTCCATTCACCACCACTGTAAAGAAATTTCACATTCTAAGGAATAAAACGCAAAGAAGTTGAAAAATGGCCATGTCAAATGAATCACTGTTCCAGACCTTAGGGGGCCAAAATAAAATACAAGAAAAATGTAGAATGTGGACTCTTAACCCATCTCTCTGCACTCATCTCTCTTCTTAAGTGTTTCACCAAATCCCCTACTATCACACGTTCTTTTGTTCTAAGGTCACAGGGTGTTCAACAAAGATAAGGTGGGAATGTTTTCACCATACATTTCCCCTGAGAAATTTTCCTGGTGCAGACTCAATATACTTGCAGCAGGGATCAGATGGCTGACTCAATAGAGATATTTTTACATCGCACTTGTACCACAGTTATAAACCCATTATTTTAACAAGCTTTGGTTAATTAGAATGACTTCTAGGATTTTGGTCTTTGCCAATGTTCACAAAACTAAACCATTGAATAAAATGGTTATGCGTTAGGTAATAAAAATACTACTACTACTACTAATAATAATAATATTAATTATAATAACAATAAAAATAATAATAATGATAATGAGCTTAATATATAGCACCTTTCACAAACCCAAGGATGCTTTACAAAGTGACAACAGAACAAGAATACAAGTAATAAACTTACATCATTGACACAACAACAAGACTAAACAGACATAGAGTTGTAACACAAAGAGAAAAGGTGACTTAAGGCGACTCTTGAATTCTAAAATAGAAGAGGTATCTCTAAGGTTTGGGGCAATAAATTCCCTAATTCGGGCACAACAACACTGAAGTCTGTATTTGGGGGCTATAAGTAAACCAGAGTGCTTTGACCTTAATGTGTGGGATGTGGTGTAGAGATGACTGAGGTCATGAAGGGCTTTAAAGGTATATAGAAGACTTGTATTCTGAATACGGATGGATCCTGGTAGCCAGTGAAGACGATGGAGGACAGGAGTGATGTAAACAGAGAGTTTAACATGTGTGAGAAAAGCATGGGTCCAAGGACAGAACTTTGAGGAACACCTTAAAGACAATAGAGGACAGGAATGATGTGAGAGGCAGGGTTAGTGTGAGTGTGGGGTCTGGTTGATATATTGTAAACAATTAGGTGTTCTAGCTGGGAGGCCAAACAGAAGGGCATTACAGTGATATCAGCATGGATAAGCATTTCAGCAGTATCCATTGTGGGAGAGTTATGAAGGCGAGCTGTATTTCTGAGGAGGAGGAAAGCTGCTTATATTACTATTAAATTAGAGTGCAGGATCAAAAATGACTCCAAAGTGCTGTGTGGTTTGTAACTGGGGGGCATGCTTAGCAGTAGCTCTTATGCAGTGTTGTGCATGAACACGTTCAATGAACGCCGTTCATTGAACACGTTCCTATTTTTCGCGAACGCTGAACCGAACGAGTCGGTTTATAAATTATGAACATAACTGTGAGTGACGTTCACTCTCGCAAGACTGAACGCAGTTCACGTTCTACGTTCGCAGGCTGTAGTGATGGGAAGTTCGGCTCTTTTCAGAGAGCTGGCTCTTGTGGCATGGCTCCCAAAGAAGAGCTGGTCCTTTCGGCTCCCAAATGGCTCTTAGTTTATTATCATCTGTAGCCTCATATTTTAGCCTAACTTGGCAAATATGAATG
>JBBPCX010114828.1:0-5000 GCA_037974365.1 Hydrocynus forskahlii
CACACACACACACACACACACACACACACACACACACACACACACACACAAACACACACACACACACACACACACAGTGGCCAGTTTATTAGAAATCCTGTAGACTGTCGCTCATGTTGATGCACAGTTTCTGTTAGTCATTCTCTGCCCCCTCACCAGTGGTCAGTTTCTGTCCACTCTTGGCTGAGTTGCTCCTGGCTAGATATTTTTGGATAGTGGACTCTCAGCCCAGCAGTATGTAAAAATCCCAGCACTCATACCACCACTGCCATGTCAGTGTCACTGCTGTGCTGAGAATTATCCACCACTAAAATGGTCTCTGCACATTGGTGGTCCCTCTGGGAAAGAGGATCAACAAATGGGCTACCGTCTGTAACTGTACACCAACAAAGCGCTCCTATATGCTGGCTGTTTCTGATTAAATAGCCAGCGAATGTAACTAGTTAGGTGGACATAATAAACTGGACACAACAACGTGCATACATTCACTCACACTTTTTGACATTAATATAAATACCTAATAAAAAATAATTTATGTATTTATACATATATATATATATATATATATACATTCTTTTTTATTAGGTATTTATATTAAATACCTATGTAAGACACACACATGTATTCAGACTCTATTTCAGGCTAAATAATGCAGTTTCATGCTTATAACACACATTCATATGGATATTTATTTATACATTTCCACATCCACTCATATTGATTCAAACAAATATTTTCCCATACACATACAAACTGCTACGATTATTTTCTCACAAGTCTCATCAAAGGAGTAATGTGTGTGCAGCTTTTGTGACAGAAACAGCAGGTTCCCCTTATGAAACGAATGCGCACCACACTTTATGGACTCATGCTAATGAGTGCATCCTCAGAGACTCCGGTGATGAAACATTGTTCAAGTACAGCTAAGCTGGTCGGCTTTCATTCAATCCCCCAAATACACAAATATGTCAAGAAGTTCATGTTGAACCTGCCGTGACACAGAGTTCTGCTGCCCTCTACTGATACAGCCAATGGCTAAAGTTCCTTCTCAAATGAACTACATCTGCCAATAACATGCTAGTGCATTAAATGTTACAGGTCATAGCTTGGAACAAGTGTATGATAAATTAGGGATGCAGTTTGTGTGGCAATTACATTATTATATTATTTGATATATTGGTCTAATATCTTCAGTGAAAAAGTAAAAAAGCTTATCAATGGTATTTGCGGGGAAATTTGGTATATTTTTAGCAGGGTCAGTTTGTAATAGAACACAAATATTCAAGAAATGTTTTCAAAATGCAGAAATGTAGTATCTACCTTCAGTACATGTTACATTTGGAAAAGGAAGTTTTCAAAATAGAGTTACTTTTTCATTTTTAGGAAAATCTTTACAACATGAAACTAACCAACTAACTAACTAATAAACTAACTAAATAAATAAATGAATAAAACATACAACAGAAACACCACAATGTCTGTTTATTAATTATTTTAAGATCAACACAGGGTATGCAGCGAACACACTCATTAAACAGAGCTTTACCTTTACAGAACGTGAGTTCCTACTAAGGCCTGATGAATCGTGAGTCTGTTATTTCTCTCGGAGTTACTGAGCTCTTTTGAGGGATTATTGTACTGAAGAGTCTCTCAGTACTGAACAGGTCCACGAGTGTTAGGTTCCGCACTGATGTACTCGACTTCTCTCTCACTTGATCTATGAACGAAAAAGTGGTTTGAAACAAAAGTACTGTTTTTTGTAGATTTAGGACAAGGCATTCAGTATTTCAAAAACACTTGTTCTCATGTTAAAATACAGTAAATGCAAAGGACTATAAGTGACAGAAATTGTGCTGTAAGTGTGACGTGACGATTTTTGAGCTTCTCTTTTCTATTTCTAGTTTCTCATTTTCTTTGCATTGTAAAATCTGTGTTTTTGATTGAACTATTCTACTGTCTTTTTAGTGAAGCCGGGCCATTTACATTAAAGAAAAGAGATTTGCAGAGTTGGTTTTCTGAGTTGTTTAGAATATAAATGGTTGTATGTCTTCCTCTAGTGGTCAAGTACTGCAATGGCACAAAATACACAGAATTATTAGATATTCTTGTGTGATATACACACACTTTACTGGGCCACAGAATCAGCTAAGCAACTTGGTCAACAAAATGAAAACTGTTTCTGCACTACAGAAAGCATGAGGAGGCGTGCACACGCACATATGGTGTAGATTGACAGTTAATCAATGTTCAGTAATCTGCTCAGGGACTGTGAATGGATTGTACTGGATTCCTCCGTCAGTTATAGAACACACAAGATGAAACTGAAACGGAAGATGTTAGCTATGGTTTCTGGAGTGCAAGAAGACATTTATATGTATATATATACCGTACTGTGCAAAAGTCTTAAGCACCTGAGAAAATTATGCTTAAAAGCTGTTTACTGCTGGACAGTGGTGTCAAGTTAGTGTTAAAACACTAACATTACAACAATTACAAACAACATTAATACAGTAAATGGTGGTTTTATGTATGGCAAAGTGTTTCTAGACCTCTTTCCTCATGGAAGCCCAGTTTTACCAAACCAGGTTTCTGATTAGCTCCATCAAACGCCTGGTTTGGCTCTTTTTACTTCAGTAGATTAAAACTAGTTTGTTGCTTATGGAATTGTTTTAATTCACCCAATGACTGGAGGCACTGGGTAGAAACCTGGAACCAAACCTGTCTTCCTTTAACCAGCTCACAAAATATTGACTACTTTTTAGAAAAAAAGAAATCTTGATACTTTTTACTGCTTTCCTGTTTGTTTGCATTCATTCTAATATTCAGCTGTGGTTTTGCTAGCAGAAAGAAGCCCACAGCTGATATAAATGACTTCAAACAATTTGCACAGTACTGTATATCATTTTTTTTTTCTGGTTATTGCTTTTGTAATTTGTGGGAGTGTGTCTGTGTACAATGTGTCACTATTGTATAATACACTATTGACCACACTTGATTCAAAATTCCAAACAATAAAAAAATGATTGGAGAAAATGTAGAACTAATACACATAAATAATTTATTATACCTTGGAAATGTTAAACTACACAACACTCTTACATTATTTTACAATTAGCTTGTGCGTGTGTGAGCTCTGTTTCATTCTACTAATTAACTTTTCATATAATGAGGTGCACACAGTAATGTCATCGAAAAATGTCAACGTGTAAAATGTCTTTAACCCTCTGGTCTTGTTGCAGGCCTTTTGTGTTCACTTCACTCGCTCTTTTTGGACCATTTTAGCTGTGTTAATGCATTTGGAATGAAATTTCCCAAGGGTCTGGAGTTTTTTCAGATCCTTTAATTTTTAACTTCAACTCATTAAATATATCAATAATGTGCTCCATACATCCAACTGTAACACTCGAATCCCTCGTGCCCACTTTTGGCCAATTGAAACCCATGAAAACTACATTTTTTAATTCCTTGTTATTTACACTGTAAAATCATACAATTTAGGTTAAAATGCTTTCATTCTAAACTCAACACTTGAGAAATGTAGTTTTTAGTGGTTTCTACCAGATTATGTTATTTATCCATTTTTGGCCAAGCGAGTAATTTTATATAATATTCTTAGTTTCCAATAGGGGAGTATGATGGCTTACCGCACCCCAGTGGAACAAATGAATGACACAATTTTGACGTAGGTGTGATCTTAAGGAAATAAGTTTTCATGATGTAGTTTTCATGAGTTTCAATTGGCCAAATGTGGCCACGAACAAGCTGAATGTATAGTAAAAACGAACAATGCCAGAGGGTTAATATGAAACATACCAGACTATATGAAACATACCATGTATATATAACACCCCCTTCCCCCCATAAAAACAGGCATAAATTATTGCACACAGAATCAATGAAAAACTTGCACTCATCTGGTTTGTTTCATATTTTACACATATATATATATTTTACAATTTTTCTGATGACATTACTATGTGCAACTCATTATGCGAAAAGTTAATTAGTAGAATGCATGTCCTTGCTAATGCATTTCATGGATCTAAATTAAGAATATTATCTATCTATCTGTCTATCTGTCTGTATGTCTGTCTGTCTATCTATCTATCTATCTATCTATCTATCTGTCTGTCTATCTGTCTGTGTCTGTCTTTCTATCTATCTATCTATCTATCTATCTATGAATCTATTTATCTACTAGGAATATTTGTCTATATACTACTGCCTGATTATTTTCCTCTCATCATTTCTTTCAATTACCTTTTCTACAGTGGTGTAAAAAGGCATCTGTGCATTTCAGTTTTTTGCCTCTATGAGTAGTTGTATCTGATAAACAACATGTGTAATGAGATCCAGTCACAGTATTAGCTCTGTTGGCTCCTCTAATGGAAGCCAAAGGTCTGGTCCCACTGGGCCTTTGCACTAATGGGGAAATATTGAGTGCTTCTGAGCTCAAGGCTTTTACTTCAGATAGTGTGTGTAGGACTAAGTCCTTTAGCGGAGTGACACGGGCGAGCTTAGCAGAGGATAAGACCATCAGTTCATGACAGACATGTTTTAATGAGACGAGAAATGTCGAAGGATTGAGGAAAAGCCATACACTGATGTGTCTGCAGCTGCTCTGAAAGTTACACAGATGCAGAAATATGTGTGAATAATGATAAAGGGTGCACATTTGTGTTCCTGTGCCTTTAAGACTGACATATGTAAATGAGCTCGGTTCTGTTGGGCCAAACTACAATGCAGGATGTGGATCAAATTGTTGAATTCAGACTGAAGACATCAGGAATGTCAGAAAAATGTAGCAGACTGAATGGGTGGTGGCCATATGTGAGCATGTTCATTGTTGTGACATCACAAGCATGAATTTAAAATGGGCAGCTTGGTTTGCATGTATTGGGGAGCGAACATACATGGCTTAAATGATCTTCATTTAGTTACCAAACTCTACGCTACCAAACCAATCAATTTCCAAACTCTAAGCTAGTCCTGGGATAACT
>JBBPCX010114828.1:7500-20789 GCA_037974365.1 Hydrocynus forskahlii
TTTAGTGCCACAAGCCTTGTTGATTCTCTAACCCAGTCATATAGCCATTGCAATTTGACCTCTGTCATAGTCACTCCTTAACTTTGCCCATTTGTCCTGATTGTAATGCGTGAACTTGAAGGATTCTAATGAAGAACTGACTGTTCACCTGTCAGTGGTTTCAATGTTGTGGCTGCTAAGTGCACATTTTGGACGTCCGGTTCCTGTCATCCCCAGAGAGAGCAATTCTGACTGTAGGTTTCTATAGAGCACATCAAATTACTCTAAATGGCCATTTAACTGTGCAGAAATGTTGAAAAATCTGTGGAATTCCCTCTATGATAAAACTGAGTGAGTACTCAATCATACTGTATTTGGGGTATGGCCAAAACCTGCTCAGGCCAAAAAGGCAAGTGCTCATTTGCTGAGCTAAATTGAACACTTTTACTCACTGTTCTCACTGTTAGCTAAGAATTTAGGTTGTCACTGTGTGATTAATGCTTTGCTGTGTTTTTAGAAACCCTACCACAAAAGGATTAAGAGTCTAAAGAACATTTCTAACCATATAAATAGAACAAAAATATGGATATATATGCACACACAAACACACACACACACACTATATGAGCAAAAGTGAAGGACAATCTTAATACTTCAGCATACCAAGACATTTTGGACGACACCATGCTTCCAACTTTGTGGAAGGCCCTTTTCTTGACTGGCCCGCACAGTGTCCTGACCTCAACCCCATCCAGCACCTTTGGGATGAGCTGGAACGGAAACTGTGAGACCGGCCTTCTCGTCTAACATCAGTTCCTGACCTCATAAATGCTCTACAGAACAAATGGGCACAAATAGCCACAGAAACACAGAAAATCTTGTAGAAAGACTTCCCAGAAGAGTGGAAGCTGTTATAGCTGCAAATGGGGACCAACTCCATTTTAAAATCCATGTATTTGACTGCAATGTCATTAAAGGCCCAGTTGATGTCATGCTCACGTGTCCCAATACTTTTGTCCATATAACGTGGATGTGTGTTTATATATATAAATATATAATATAGATGTAGATAGATAGATAGATAGATAGAGAGAGAGAGAGAGAGAGAGAGAGAGAGAGAGAGAATTCCTTCACAAGCACACACACAGTAGTATCTCCTAGAACAGTTGGTGTCCAACATTTGAGTCAGTGTCCAACATTTTTTTTTGTCCTGGGATGATGCTGGCTTTTCTGATTAGACTGTGGCCCCTTGGCATCCGTTGCAGTGACACTGTTCCCTCAGCAGACCACCACAGAGAAAAGAAAACTGGCCTCAGACTGATATAATAAACACTGCAGGATATTTCACACGTAAAAAAGAGCCTGCTCTGGTCTTCCCAGTACAGCGTTGCAGAGAACCCATATGTTCTCTAATTCTCTTCATTTCACAGATCCCTTAGTACCCGAGAAACCCAATCCTGCTGATGTTAAGCTGCCAGTGATTTTCCTGCACCCTGCAAGACAAAGTCCTCACTTCACACACTTGTGGCTGCATTTGTTCCTCTTGCTTTCAGCGGGAATACAAGGGAAATGAAAAAAATATGGAGATTTCAAACCATGACTGTAAGCTTAATGCTCTGAAGTAATGCTAACTTTGACTCATAATTTATAAGTGGTGTGGTGTAACAGGCACCCTTTTTGACAGGCTCGCAAAGACATTTATAAAAGCAACAGTGTTAATTATAATCTTCTTTGGTTGATATATAGTTACAGCCAAGCTGAGAAGGGATGTGGAGAAGGGTAAGGAAGGCATGTTTAATTATATTTTAAAACAATCTTTTACAAAGCAACAGTAAATCACTGTCTGTTGAGTATAGAGTCATGAAAGAGTGTAGATAACATGAGGAATGATAAGAGGACATTCTGCTCTTCTTTTTTCCAATCTGAAGTTGTTTTGCTTATTAAGGGTTTGCTAATCCTATGTGATGTGAGTTTTTCCCTCTCATCTAGCATACTTGACTTATTAACTAATCAGTAAGCTCTTCATGTGTTAGGTCAGTATGTGCAGATCATGGGGCCCTCACAGTGTAGTACTTCACTTATGTTCATTGGATTAAAGGGTCTCCTACAGAAGAAGGTCTGAGTATAAGTCTGCCATCTCCAATCAGGACCCCAGATAAGTAATTCATCACCACTTTTCTTAATTCACAGTATGAGAATTAGGCCTAAAGTAGCCCAAGAACGACATTTTACATCAGCAACTTAAACCAAGGCAAGCGATGATGACGTGGGATTTACGTCCAATGCTTTCAACTGTCACAGAAGGTCAGTTGGGTCACTCTAAAGACAGTAAAGAGAGCTTGAGGACTCTTAATGTAGTCAGCAGGGAAATAATGTGGATGCACTTGTGTACTCACCAAGCTGTTTACTAAATCTCAGTTCTGACCCTGCAGACTGTTTTTTTTTTTTTTTGCCCCAAGCACCGCTTTTGTCTGTAGATTAAATGAAACGATGCAAGAAGAAAAAAAAAAAAGGGAACGGTACGAAAAGGGCCTTCGTTTTGGACGCACATTTCATTCACTGATCGTCATAAATTGACTGCAGATATGAGGCTGAATGCACCATCCTCCTGGCCTTTCAGCAGTGTAGCTCATCTGATTTGTTTTTAATGCACGCGCATAGCAGCACATTTGAAAAGCAAATGCAGGAATATTGTTTATGTAGTCTTTCATTAAGTCAGTCTCTTAGACTGGCAAAAACTCAGACAGCTCTTTTTCTCCAACTGCAGTTAGAAAACCAAGACATGTTGCATCAGTAAGCTGCATTAGCTAAAGCAATTTGAAGCCTGTTTCTTGCCTTTCTGTTTTTACAGATGTCCAAATGACAACCAGCTATACAATTTCAGTGTGTTGAAAACTAGCCACTCTCAACTTGGTGGAGGCAGGAATCAAGTAAAACAGCTGTGCTTAAATAATATGGTCTACTTTGATCCTTCAGTGTTGTGCACTTTGCACTTGGATCATTACAAGTAAGCGTAAAGTGACCACTCTGTCGTGCGTGAACACACCACAGCACACAGTGTGAACAGCACAAAATTCTTCCTCAGTGTTTAATCCATTCACCAAGTGAAGCAGCGGACAGCTAGAGACACAGCACCTGGGGAGCAGTGTGTGTGGATGGTACCTTGTTCAAGGGAACCTCAGATTTGCCACAAGCAGTCTTAAAATGATTATCGTAAAGTAGAAGGTACACTGTGTCTACAGCATCACACAAAAATGATAAAGTCTCAATATTGTTCTTATTTTGTATCTCAGTCATGAGTCTTTTTCATTTAAGGTCTGCACACTTGCTTGCAAGCACTGAGATGGATTATCACAGAAATGATTTTACGGCACAGCACATTGCTTTAGCACTCAGTAATGCACTTAGTGTTTATTGTCAGTGTATTTTTGTGTAATTGATGATCATACCTAGCAGACTGCAGAATCCACTCTCCTCTGATCTTCTGTTAGCCCCACTGTGCTAAGGTTTCTCTCACTGCTGCGGCTACTTGGAGAAAAGTCTTAGCCCACATCACCTGAAATAATCAGGCAAGGTTAAAAATATGCTATGCCCTCACACATCATACTCCAAAGCTAATGTGAACATACCTAACATAGAGAAACTGAGAGTATGAGAGAGAGAGAGAGAGACAGAGAGAGAGAGAGAGACCTGACTCTAATGTTGCATGTGAAAAATAAGCCTGAAACTTTCCAGACTCAGGTCAGGTGAACTGAGCATTTGAATTTTCACATTTTATTTTTATGACCCTAACTACATTAGCCTCAAAGCTCCAGAGCAAAACATAAGACATCAAATGTCGTGTAGTTTATTGCGATCCCGGTCTCACGAGTTTTCGTGAAGCCATCACGATATACAGTCTAATCAAAATACGTGTTGCGATCACGCTTTAGGCGTTTTTTTTTCGTGCTAGGACAACACTTCACTACCGTATGTATTTTAAAGCGCAGTGCGTAACCCCGCCAGTATCAGCGGTAACTGGTGACTGAGGGAGAGAAGGAGAGAAATAATGAGTTGATTCCTTATCGTTTTTGTTTGCAAAGCAGTTGAAACAGGTTGAAATGCCGTGAGAGGGGGAAAGTCCCTAACTCTAACCCTAACTCTAACACTAACCCTAACACTAACACTAACCCTAACCCTAACACTAACTCTAACACTAACCCTAACCCTAACCCTAACTCTAACACTAACACTAACCCTAACTCTAACACTAACTCTAACACTAACTCTAACCCTAACTCTAACCCTAACTCTAACACTAACCCTAACCTTAACCCTCACCCTAACCTTAACACTAACAGTCACCAGTTAGCGCAGATACTGGCAGTGTTACGCACTGCACATTAAAATACATAGGGTAGTGAAGCATTGTCCTAACATGAAAAAGTGAAGCATTATCCTAGCACGAAAAAAAAATGCGTAAAGCGTGATCGCAGCACGTATTTTGATTACATTTTATGTCGTGACGGCTGCACGAAAAGTCATGAGATTGGTTGCATTTGGAGTATATTGTGTAAATTTGTAGCACTATGCTCTAAAGTCTTTCCTCAGTGGTCTGCTAGTCCGCACAGCTGAATCTAACTGGTCGCTAACAGAGGACATGGCAAACTTTGATTTGGGTGAATTAAAACTAAAGCAGTTACTTGACTGCCTTTGGTCTCGTCTGGGCCATGTTGAAAAGAAAGGGCAGACGCAAGGTGAGGGCACGCTTTCCTGTCTGCTCAGCTGTTTGAGTGACTTTGTTTTGGTCCATTTTCCCTTTATTTACCTCCTGAGCCGGCAGGATTGGGCTGAAGACACTGCGTCCCATTTAAACAGTGTTTACTCTCCACCATATGGCTCACAATGTGGCCGCACCACACCTTAACACCACTTGTCAGTGATTAGCAGATTGGGGAGAGAAAGGGCAGTGCTGTGAAGGTGTGTGTGTTTTATGTGTGTGTGTGTGTGTGTGTGTGAATGAGCTTGTGTGTGTTTGTGGGGCAGTATTAATCATCACAGTGCATCTGTGCTAGCAGCAGAAGCATGGCAGCATGCCGAAACCGCTGCCCTCGTTTTCCGCCCGGATGGCTGCATAATGACACGCCCTTTACCTCCACATCCTGGCCGATGATCGCGCTTTAATCGTGCTGCTTCTACTGACCTGCACCTTCTGACTCAACAGCTTCAACCACCAGAGATGCTGGACAAATTGGGTAAAAAATACAGAGAGCGAGAGAGCACAAAATAAAGGTCAGCCCCCCTCCATGGACCAGGCCAGCTGCAAAGCTGTCAAATGAAGACTAGAATTAAATGTGGTGGCTTTTGTGGGGTAGTAGGCCCATTGTGTGAAGAAACCAATGCCAAGAAGCACAGGCTGGACTATTTCAGTTAATTGCATCAGTGGTTCACTTGTTGTATGGCATGTTAGACTGCTGAACATTTGCTTCTGAAGGATAAATTTGCCTCTCTACTATCTCTGCGAACAAAGGAAACCAGCAGAGAGGAAGTACAGTACAATCATTATTTCCTTTGCTGTTTGTCTTCATTTGAATCAAGTACAGTTTTAAGACATGCACCTACAGGGTTCCGGCCATTAGGGCGCATTGTTCCAAATGGCAGAAAAGGGCATTCTGGCTTTCTTAAGTAGTCATTTTATGTTAGATTTTGCTATTTGTAGCCATAAACCTTCAAAAACAGTCACGATTTTGTGTTTTTATCCATCAGTATTCTCTCACTACAATACCCAGCATGCATCATGTAAATAAAACCATTTTTAAACCTTCCACAGTGACTGCTAGAGTAGCTACTGACATGGTGGCTAATAAATAAACAGACGTAGCAGTAACTATCCTTCTGCATTAGCCTAACCTGTCCCAAACTTTTAATATACAGTATCAGAGGAAGGTTTCTCCTAATCTTTAAAAGAGAAATTCTCACCGTTGATTACCACAGTATCACTGTCGGCGGTGACAGACATAAAATGCATGTTTACCACAGACACAGACGTGCATGTTTACAGACATAAAAAAACATGCAGTAGATTTCAGGATGACTGGTCATCTCACATATTTTTGATGCTGGAGAGAATTGATATTAGTTGATGTGTTAGAGGATATCTTAAACCATGAACCGAGTTTATACCAGTATAAATCAGGAAAATGGATCTAGTAACATGGGCCCGCTTTGCTAAGGGATATGCATGTACAAGCCCTTTTACTTGATCAAGGCTTCATTAAATGGCTGCTGCCTCCAAGTATATATGACTTTGCAACATGTCATTTTCTGCATATTTCTCCTTGGGCAATTGCTGTAGTCAATCATTTATGCTCATCAAGTGTAACTTGACTAAAAATAAATTCAACAGTGGCTATTAAGAACAGAAGTGTGTGGATGATATCTCCAGCTTTCTCTGACAGCTTAATGTTTCTCCACTCCTGGGAAGCTTTAACGTAAAATCTGGGCAGTTTGTCAAAATTTCAAGCCCAATAATTCAAAGCTGAGAGAAGAAGGACATGTTCAGCATTATTCAGAGGTGTTTAGAGTCTCTTAAATATCCTGTGCTGCATCTACGAAAAACTGGCTTGTCGGGTTCTGTTTTTCCACTTTTTGGGACCCTTTTGTCGAAATAAAATGCCAGTCCAAAAATGAGGTTTTCTTCTATTATCTATAGTTTTTGTTATGAATTCACTGTGAAAGAATGGTGGGGGTCTTTTTAAATTAGATTTTTTTAAATGAATTTTCTCCCATTTTCTTTGATATATAATATAACAGTCAGGTGAGGCAAAATGTTTGCTTTCACACACTAATAATTCAGGACCAATCAGACTTAATATACAGTAAACCCCCGCTTATACACGGATCAGCAGTCGGGGCTTTAGTGTCGCGCAGGTTTTTTCTGAGAACTTAACTAATAATTGTTTGCGAAAACTCCTGGACATTTCTTTTGCTTTTGTGATGTCCAGGAATCGTCCGCCACGCCCCCCATCCTCATGCTGGTTGTTTATGTTTGGGCACCCCAGCATCTGATTGCCTTGCTAACTGCCGAGCCCAATAAATAAACAACCCAGCACAAGGACGAGGGGGCGTGGCAGATGAGCTCCGGATATCACAGCTTTTTTCGTGGCAATACATAATTTTTCATGCATTTTAGTGCTAAATTTTTAAGAAAAATATAATTTACTAATTTTGTAATATAAATATTAACATAAATGCAGCTACATTTCCATATAAAATATAACTATACATTTTTCAGCACTGTCCAGTGAACACAAAGAAAGCATGTCTCGGGATGGTGAGGTTTGAAAGTAGCCAGTCTGAGATCTTATTTATTTCTCCGTGCTGCTGATTGGCTGCTGCCCTGTGATGGATCTCATGTGCGCGTTTCTCTGAGAGTTCTCGTGTTTTTTGTTTTGTTCTTCATAAAGCTCTGTATTTTTATTTCTTAATTGCCAAAGAAAACAGGCATGAATTACAGCAGTCTTTACAGGGGTAACATCAGTATTTACACTCTAGCACTGCGGGAGTTCAGTGTAAACTGTACAGTACAAATACGGGTTTACCTTTACATTTTCTTTAAGGGTAATGTATTAAGCTAAGCTTAAACTAAAGTGTTTTGAGAACATATCTGGGGGCATATTTAGGTTTTAGACAACAAACATAGGCATTTATAGAAATTTTTTTACCACATCACAAATTCACGTGTTTCACAGCTCGCCAGTGCTCTTGGAACGGTACCTCCCCGATATTTCAGGGAGTACAGTATTGTACAGTATTGTACAGTATTGTTCGGCGGAGCGGGGTGAGAATGAGTGCGCTATGCTCTCTGTTGGTAGCAGCGGAGCTGGGCTCAACCGTGGAGCCAGCAGCTTGCGGAGCGACAGAGTTTGAAGATGTCTGCCTTTTAATAAACCACCTGTGCAGCTTTTGGTGTTACCAACCAGAAAATGGACTGTTTTAATTAAAGAATGCGGTCAACAGGTTCAAAATGTGCTGCAAAATGCATGGGGAAGTGAACTGTGTGAGCAGCAGCATGGTGCTGTCTAGCGGAGGAGGCACTGAGGGATACGCCCCCTACTCAAATGGGCCAATTGGAAAGCAGCTCAGTTTTGATAACCAAATGGTTTATTTTTTCTCTAGTGTTTTCCCAGGAGAGAAAGAGCATTTTGCAGGATGGGTACAGCTTGTCCTTGGGGGATCAGTGCCCACACCGCGGTCACGCCCCTGCTCAGAATTCTTATTCACATTTTTAAGTCAAATCAAGTAGAGGTTTATTTTCATTCCAGCCATAATACATTTAGTACACAGTGAGATGAAATATCATCCTCCTGGATGTCCTCCACTTGATCTTAAAACACTGCAAAATGTTTGGTCAGAAATAGAAAGGCGATCATGTAGTAGGCTAACTATTTGGATTTGCTGATTCCTATATGATCTAAATGTGAGCGGACATAAATCTGTATGAATTTTGCATGAAATAACGGAGGTAACTATTAAAGTTACTTAACTGGATGGAACTTTGAGCACTAAGTTAACAATGGAATATAAACTTGACTAAGCGTGCAGTGAAGCAGACAAACTCCAGAAATCTGTCAGATCATCCGTCTTTCAGCGTCTTTGGCTTATTATGTGATCTGATATGACCACACAGTTCTGATGATGGTTATGTGCATAAATACATACCCACACACTGGTCACCATGGATTTATCTGAATAATAACCTGACTGCCTTTATTTTGCTTGTAAGAAAGATCTAAATTGAATGTTAACTTTTTGCATTAGACAGACTTTCAGATAATAATATTAATATAGGTCATTTAAATTATAATATAATATAATTTAAATAATCATTATGGAATCTTCCACTTTAAAACAAAATACAGAAGTTTAATGTACAACCCCATTTTCAAAAGGTTGCTGACATGTCATGTTTGCATCATCTAAACCCATATTTAGTTGAAAGTGAAAGAAAAACAACATCTGAAATTTGAATTGTTTTCTGCTTTTCTATGATGCTCTTTTTATACCCAATCATTTTACTGCTCTGTTGCCAATTAACTTAATTAACTGTGAAATGTTCCACCAGATGTTTTATTATAATGTTATTATTTTCTTTTATTGCCCCTGTCCCAACTTTCTTGAGACTTGCTGGCATCAAAGTTAAAATTAAGCATATATCTTCCAAAATTTTGAATTTCAGTATTTAACATTTTGTCATTTTGAATATGACATTATAACTGCATTTGTTTTTTATTTACATTTTACACAACATGCCAATTGTTTTGGAAACAGAGTTGTAGTACAGTATATAAACATTGGTCCTCCTTTGCGGCTATAACGACTTCCAGTCTTCTTGTCCACAAGATTTTGGAATTTCTGTGGGAATTTGTGCCCATTCATTCTCTAGAGTATTTGTGAGGTCAGGCACTGATGTTGGATGAGAACACCTGGGTTGCAATCTCCATTCCAGTTCATCCCAAAGGTGTTGGGTGGGGTTGAGGTCAGGGCTCTGTGTGGGCCAGTCAAGTTCTTCCACCCTCAGGTCTTTATGTAGCTTGCTTTGTGCACTGGGGCACAGTCATGCTGGACTAGAAAAGGTTCCTCTCCAAACTGTGTCCACAAAGGCAGAAGCATGGCGTTGTCCAAAATGTCTTGGCATTCTGAAGTATTAAGACTGCCCTTCACTGGAAGTAAGGGGCCTAGACCAAACGCTGAAAAACAGATGTGACCCAATACGTTTTGTCCACATAGTATACGCTGGGAAATAGTCATGATAAAGAAATTAGGTCTGATCTGCTTCATAAACCCATACAAATGTGGAGGTTTATATACTGTGAGATGTAGCACTGGGACCTTTTAATTGCTCTTGAACCATTTATCGTTTTGTTATGATCTGACACTTTTTTGAGATTCAGAGCATTCACCGTTATTACCTTAGGGCTTAACGTGTATAGCGAGATTCTGATTTGATGTGAGGACGGAGTTAAAGGCAATGTTCTTTTCCTTTCCATTTAACAGAATGAGTTTCACTAAAAGGAATGTACATGAACAAATAATTGAAGCCTGCACCCAAGGCTGCACCCAAGTGCTTTTGTGCAGGTAGCACACCATGGAACCAGGCATAAAGACACAACGCTTCATGCACTTATTCACCTGACAGTATAGAAGGGAGCATTTGATTGACAGCTGCAGGGGCTGAATGGAATTGAATTGAACTGACCTCATGTGGAGGCCTGGAGGACATGGCACTGAAAAGAAGAAACACAGGTTTTGTGCCTCCACACTCATTCTACAGCATGTACTGACGATATCAAAAGCATTGTGATGACTCTGAAAAGACGAAAGAGGAGTCATAATGGATTGCCCTTGACAGGAAACAAACCTCGTGAGTTTGGCTACAGTGGCCTGAATTGGGACCAAGTTGCTGTCGTTTCAGATGGGCATGTGCTCAGAGAAAAGTAGCTTTCATCAGAGCTGACGGGAACCGGCGTATGAATGCCCAGAGGATGATGATCAGGAATGGATTAAATGTTAGGTTATTTAACCTCTCTCCCTGAGTTATTATATTTTAATTAAGCTATTCACTTAAAATGGAAAAAAATGTACTTGTTATGCCATAAAACATAGTTTTCTGAAACTGCATAATCTAAATTTAAACCACAACTACACGTACAAAGAATAAAACAGCATCCCAAAAACGATTTTGGAACATGAAGAATGATGAAGCAGTGGCCATCCTAGATGCTGCTAAGTCTTCTTTGTGAAAGACACAGAAAAAAAAATCCCTGTGTTAAAATCTCAGGAGGTGCAGACAGAGAGCTTGTGGAGTGAAGCTGTCACTCAGTAATGTCTTCCGGACTGGTCTGATGCTGGAGGGCATTTCTGAGAGTGTGGAGAACAAATGGGTTCATAGAGGGTTTTCTGAGCCAAATCGTAAATTGTTAATGGCTGATGGTTAATCATTTTCCTACGGAAGAATGCTCTTATTTTCTCAACACAGAAAAGCGTAGAATATTTTAATGCTGCTGTCATGTTTTCAAGCAGCCGGTGATGTTGATGTCTTTGAGTAAAGCTTGTTGTGCTAATTTAGCTACGCAGTGTCACACCCCCAGTCAGTGGCTGCTAGAGGCCGCTGTTGTTTAAGTTTTGTTAAAGGACTTTTAAGTTGAAGCAAGGTCTTTATGTTCACTACAGCTGTTTTGTGTGTTGGGTTAAATCAGCAGGGAGCGTGTCCTGAGTTAGTTGTAGTATTTAAGTTACACTGTTTCAGAGTTTAGTTGTCTGTCGACCATCACACTTCCCTTGGTCTGTGTTCTGTTCAGGACCTTCCTTTGTTTGAGTTTTTGGCCAGCGTGCCTCCTTTGTTTTGTATTTCTAAATAAAAGAAAAGAAAGAAATGGACGTCAGCATGCGCGCCTCTTTCCTGGACAGGCACGGCCCAAACGTGACACACAATCACTAAAACTTTTAGTGAAATAGTGCACTATTGTAACTTGCTGACACTAAACTGAAATTAAATAAATAAATAAATAGTGAAAATGATCAAACTGTAATAAGTTTACTCTACCACTCTACCACTCTCTCTCTCTCTCTCTCTCTCTCTCTCTCTGTCTCCCCCTCTCTGTCTCTTACACACACACACACACACACACACACACATACACACACACACTCGAGCATCATATGACTACATCACAGTGGTACAGTGGTTAGTGCTGTTTCCTCACAACATGAAGGACCTGGGTTTTATTCCTGGGGTGGCCAGAGTCCGTTCTCTGTGGAGTTTGCATGTTCTCCCCATCTCTATGTGTGTTGCAGCGAGGTGCTATGTTTTCTTCCCACGACTGAGAGATGCATGCCAGCCCACCTGGACCACAGCACCGGCAAAAAGACTTGCCTTCGGTACCTGGATTCCTGCAATGGTGGCTGCCAACAACTCCTAGCTCATATTGTATGTGTGTTTGTGTGTGTGTGTGTGTGTGTGTTCACTCGTGTTAAGATAGGTTAAATGCAGAGGTGGCAGTTTACTGCTTAGTGTGTGTGACATATAAAGTTCTACTGCTAACATCAGCATTTTTTCCTTCATTACATTTTTACCATCACGGTCACATATTACTTCGTTACAGAATAAATAAAAAAATAGCACACACTTTTGCAACAACATCATTTCTTCCCTCAGCTTTTTATTTTTCATAACATGAAACACATTATTCATTGATGACAAATTCAGGCCTATACACCAACACTACTTGCAAACTCTTTGAATGCACAGAATAAATTAGATTGGTGTATGAGATTTGTAGCATATTGACCAGTCTAATATAGATCGATGCAGATTCAGCCCCCTTAGTGGGTAATCCACCCCCGACAGAGGCTTTCCTCTGTGAGTCTTAATTCCTCACAGTGTTTCCATTTCATTCTCTGAGGGATTTTCTCCTGATACTGTCTCTCTTTGTGAAATTCATTAGGGGGCCACATCTGCACTTCTGAACAAGCTGCTTTGGGGCAATGACTGTTGTCTTAAATAATACTGAAAAGAATTACATGGAATGTTTTAGCTTGTAATAGAAATTGTGTCAAAATATTTTAAAAAATCATATTTGCACAATTTCTGTTTTTTTCCCCCATGTTTTTCTAATCAATATACATACAGATTGGTAGACTGGTTCCATTAATATACTGATATTCCTGTTACAGACAAATAGATGAATTCTTCTTAAACAATCTAGGCTCTGTTTTTGTTTGTCCATTGATCCAGTTTATTGTCAATTACATCAATCGTTGGTGTTTTAGTTTGTGGAACATATTAGTTAATAGTTGCAATTACACTGCTGTTTAAACAAATGAGTAATTTGTGCTCACTCAGAGTGACAGCCATGGCTGGTAATTAATGTTGTGGGCTGGTTGGGGAAAGTGCATGAACAGTAATTCTGCCGTGTGCTGTTTTTATTGTTTGAATGGAGATCCAAATGGGGTCAGGCTCAGAACTTTATCATAATTGCTCATACACACAAATCAGCTGCCATGTAGTTCATTTAGTGCACTGAAAAATGAAAAGACATCATGCAAGACAATAGACTTGTAATTGTTCCTTCAGATCAGTCATTTTCCTATTCGTCATAATAAGCATTGATTGTACTGGTTCTGTAATTAAGACTTCTGGATGCAAGGTCTAGAAAATGTAATATTCTGTCCTGTTCCCCTCTCTTTTTATCTCTCTATCTCTCTCTCTCTCTCTCTCTCTCTCCACACACACACACACACACACACACACACACACACACACACACACA
>JBBPCX010114849.1:0-20788 GCA_037974365.1 Hydrocynus forskahlii
TCCGAGACCGAGTCAAGACCGAGTCTTTGAAGGGTCAAGTCCGAGACGAGACCGAGAAAGCAGAAAATGGTCTCGAGACCGGTCTTGAGTACTACAACACTAGTTCTATCCACCTGAAATGCATCAATCAAGCTGCCTTTTACATCCACAAAAATTCACACATGTGTGACTGGTTGAGTCCGTCACTACCTAAAGATGTTGGTTAAGATATTTCAGCTCTTGAAACCTTAACCAGTGGGAGAGCTTGCCTGACTGGATCTAACTAGATACCATGAGGAAAAAAATTCTAATCGATAAATCCTAAAGATAATTTTCCCTTGGGTCTTTAACCCTTTAGTTTCCAACCAAAATGACACAATCAAGTAAGAGAATTACTGTTTCTCAAGGCCTAGCAGGCCCTGAAGGCTCCCCGCTGATCAATGCCGCTGACACTAAAAATCAATATTCTTGTGTGTTATCAGTACCAGCATAGTGCAAGAGACAGTAAATCTCACAGCACTACTTGAGTCATTATTCCACTAAAGTAATAAGCGAAAATAGATAACTACACCATATGGACAAAAGTATTAGCAATTACAATTACACCAATGGGGCTTTAATGACATTACATTTAAACACATTGACTTTAATATGAAGTTGAATGGAGTTGGTCCCTCCAACTGCTTTCACCCCTCCTGGCAGGCTTTCCATAAGATTTTGACGTTTCTGTGGGAATTTGTGCCCAATTCATTCTGTAGAGCATTTATGAGGTCAGACACTGATGTTGAACGAGAAGGTTCACAATCTCCGTTCCAGTTCAAGTTCTTCCACACCGAACTCATCCAGCCATGTCTTTATGGAGCTTACTTTGTGCACGGGGACACAGTCATGCTGGAATAGAAAAGGTTCTTCCCCAAACTGTGTCCACAAAGTTGGAAGCATGGCATTTTGTCTTATGCTGAAGCATTAAGATTGCCCTTCACTGGAAGTAAGGTGTATCCCAATACTTTTGTCCATATAGTGTATATACACACATGAAGTGGTTATTCTGCCCAGCTCTGCTCCTTGGTTGTGATGCTGACTTCATACTGGTGTCTCTATATTCCAGATGCCCTTTAAACAGCATTATCCTGCTCCAGCATCTTGTTGAGTTTCTGCTTCTGGCATATTCCAGAACACTTTTAATTAGTCTGTCCTGCGATTTGCTGAGAGAGAGCCTTTTGGGTACAGGGGAACTACATAAGACAGAGAGAGAGAAACTTATCAGCATAACTAAAACACTTAATTGAGAGCGCAAGTGGGTGGCTGACAGTGCACGTGTGTGTATTTGAATGTGATCTGCCTGAGGAATAACCATTTGTCTTTCACACCACTAAAAGTGCAGCTTTTGAGAACCATAGAACTGTACAGCTCCCGTGTCACAAGGTACCAGCGAGAGCACCCAGACCAGACAAACCGATCCCAGACAGCCAGCTCTGACAGACAGATCCTGACACTACACAGAAATCCTGACTGTACTGACACTTGACTGAAGGTTCTATCCTGTCTCTATCTCTCTCTCTCTCTCTCTCTCTCTCTCTTTCTCTCTCTCTATCTGTCTCTTTCTCGCACTCACACACACACACACCTATATATATACATATATATATATATATATATATATATATAGATTTGTGTGTATGTGTGTGTGTGTGTAACTCTGTAAATATGACAGAAAATTGAGGTGATGTAATTTTGTATAGAAATACTAATAAAAACCTTGTAAAAATTATGCACACACATTATAAACAAAGTTTAACATTTTAAATCAATATAAATATACACATACAGATGTTATTAGTCATTCATTGACATGGGGAAGTTTAGAAAACACACAAATTGAATGAGACAAAGAGTGATGACCTTCTTAACTAAGGCACTGGTTGCAAAAATAGCTACTGACCTGAAAATGTTTGCTATTAATTTAAAACAACCTGAGCTGTAGTGAACCTACTCAAAGAAAGACATGTTTATTTTGCCCACGATGAGGAGGATTTTTAGAGAGACCAAATTCTCCAAGGACCATAGTTGAAGATCTGCAGAAGAAATTCATTTCCAAGCCAAAAAATTATTTGGAAGGCATGTCAGAAGAAAACTTTTTCTTTCGTCTAACCACAAACGTAAGACCATGGAGTTCTATAGATGATATTTTAACTTTGACTGGAAATGGATTCTACGGTCAGATGAAACAAAAAATCCAGCATGAAGCAGCAAACACTCAAGGCAAGTTTGGTGTAAAAAGAGGTTGATTATACACAAATAACCTTATGTGCACTGTAAAGTACAGTGGAGGATCTGTGATGTTTTTTTCTCCAAAGGCTCTGGGAACCTTGTTAGGATATATGGCATCTTGGAGTCCATCAAGCAGCAGGAGATTCTAAATGTAAATATGTGATCGTTTCTTACCTTATAGCTGAAAGATGATCCAAAACATACTGTATGTCCTACACAAAAATTGTTCAATGGACACCAAGTCAAGGTTTTGACCTTTGTAGTCCAGTGCCCTGACCTAAACGCTACTGAAAAGCTGCAGGGTCAATTGAACACTAGCATCCAAAATTGAGGATTCTGGAGTTGTTCTCGAATTTCTTGCTCTGTATTTTCATTAAAGCATTATGGGAGTGGATTCAGAGAAAAAAACAGAGAATGAATAAAGTAATAAAAGGTTACACATTTGAGAAACAGATGTGGACAACTTGAGCACTGATGTACGTCGCTCTGGATAAGAGCGTCAGCTAAATGCCGTTAATGTAAATGTAAGAAGGGGTGCCAGTAACTATATTTAAAGAAAGTGTAGGTTGCTGATTAATTGTACTTCAATTAAAGATTAGAATCATTTTATGACATTTTTCCTCATCAGACGTCTGTGTGTCATAAAGTGTTAAGTGTATATAGGGTATCTTACTTTACCCTAAACCTAATCCTCTTCTTAACCTCAGTAACCAAAAATCAAATACACACACATACACACGCACACAAACACACACATGAATGACAGCGGACTGCCAATGCCAAGGCCTAGCTGTGGCCACACACAGCCAAGCTGTGGCTGCTGTCCCTGAAATGATGGCTTAATCAGTTATTCTGTCATTTTCAGTGAGCCTGTGGACCGTGGGAGCAGCGAGGGAAGCAATTAGATGTGGGTGGGACTGTCAAACAACCATCCAAGTCAGAGTCTGCATACACAGAAACACACACGTACACATATAGTCACAAACCAAGAATACTAATAGCTGAAAACTTGGTCTAAAGTTAACTGTGTGGAGACTTTTGAGGCCAAATTTTCACTAATGAGGAAGACCCCTATGGTCAAAAATTAAAAATACAAATCCAGACTACTAACAATGAGACAAGGGAAATATATGCAAAATGAACACAAAATGTTTCCCTGGAGGGATCTGAAGTTCAGCCCTTGACATATTCCAGCACTCCTACAATGCCTCTGTGTCCCCTTCACTCGATCCTCCCAAAATAGAATTAAACATGAATGGAGCCTCTTCTGCAGTACCCCGCCAATCCAGCCCCAGCACTGCAGTTTAGCATCTACCTCTCAATTTTAAAGTGCAGGTGTCAAAAAGAGGTTCTTTTGAGTAAGCTCAAAGAAATAACCCTTCTTGAACCTTCATATAATTAAAAGAATTCATATCAAATAGCCCTTCAGCACGTAGCATCAAACAGGTGTGCTGCTGGCTTCTTTCAACTGAAGCATATTGTCACACCTGCGTGATTTGAAATGTTAAATAATAAACATTCTGACATATTCTAGCTGATGCAAACATTCAGATTTATGGCAATGTAAGATTAAAGTCAATATGATATCATCTTTGCCCTCAGAGCTTTTATATTTATGCTTTTTTACATCTGACAGGTGATCGATAACTAACTCACACAAAACATGGTGGGCATCTCGAACGCTATGATGCAACAAAGAAATGCTTACATGCTGTTTGTAGCACAGCGCAGTAAAACAGATCTTGTCACTTGTCAGCTATCAGACATACTTGACATGCGCCAAACGAATACCAGCAAATGACACTGCCAAGCTGCCGTTGTAGCTACGCTCCCTTATAAACCATCTTTATGGAGTATTTACTGATCTTCTCCCTTGTTCATTCATAACTACTACGACACTGTAACCATAGCATGCTGTGCAACAAAGGTAATCATTTTGTCAAACGAGTCACGAGGCAAGCGTAAATTCAAACGAGTGACACTAGTCCTGCTGACGTGGAGATATTTTGATAATTAATGTCTTAATGGGCTCTGCAGCTCTACAGTCACTCAGGCATGTCCCATGTCTTGAAAAGCAAGCGACTGGAGCGATTACAAATATAAAATACAATTTAAAAAAGAACAAACTCTGCACTTTTAGTATGGAATGCTGGTGCACAAGCAAAAAAGCAAATGCAGGAATGGGTATAACTGCCAAAAAACCCTGCCCCCACTGAAGCAATTTTCTAGAACTTTTACTCTTAAAGCTGTAATACAGCTGTCTCGGCTCATCAGCTAATTGTCAAGCCTTTTATAAACCTGCCCTGTCCCAGTCTGAATGCATTTTTGGCCCCAGGGCTTGGCGTGTGTATTTAAATAGTCTTACCTGTCCACGAATAAGTGGGAGGACAGAGAGGTAGGACAAAAATAACAGAGTAGTTGCGAGCAAAATCATCATGCATTCCGTTACCTCGTTTTTCATCTGGAGAGAAATAAGAGGCTTGCATCTTACGCTCAAGACCTCATTGAAATCTACACGCGCCGTTTAATGCTGCACTTAATTACCCGCCTTTGTCAGAGTGCTTATATCTCCTCATCTTCCCGCGCCTGGTATTCAAATATAGAGTAATTACAGCACCATTCAGAGAAACCCCAGGCACGCTGCAGACGTTACAGGCTTTAGTAGTGTAGCCAAACCTCAGAAATGCAACAATTACAGAGTAATTGGTTCAAATGCTGGAACCCAGCAGACATTCAGTTTCCGTCTCATTTCCATTGCAGGTTTTTTATCTGTCGTTTTTATCTGGCACACACACACTCACTGTGGCAGGGAAGATTAATAAGGACAACACATATTGACAGAGCAGAGGGGATACTGTCTGAAGGAACTCAAGGAATTTGGTAATTGGACATTCAAAAGTGTGAAGAGAAAATGAGTTTCATGCTAATTAATTTCCCAGTATTCGAAAGCTGACAGTGTCTCGGCACAGAGTGAAGAGACATTAGCATCTAAACGTAGTCACACATGGTGAGAAAAAGTCTTTTTCACTAAAACCACTCATTTGTTTTAGGGTTTTGGCTTTTTAGCAGCATATATAACAGCATGCACATTTCCCTCATGCTTTTGAGTTTCTGGACTGATTTTCCAATGCTCTGTTCATAATTCCTTTCTTTCATCGCAAAGGTTTTGAGGTTGGATTAGTTTTACAGAATGTTGGCAAAATCCCTGATCTAAAAAGTGTGGGTTTAGATTTCATACATAATGTTGAACATGTCAGATGTTACACTACGCAGCTGCTCTATGTTGTTTTACTATTCAAATTTAGGCAGGCTGGAAATGAGCAGGGAATCTAAATTCACTGCTTTTACAGTACAGAACACATCACTTTGATATCATTCAGTATCTCATTTTTTGGATAATTTCAGTACCATAGCATTTAGTCTTAGCATCCCTAAGCCTATAGGCATGATCGCTAAAATCCTAGATTGCTGATTAATGCCACATTACTGAAGGCAGCATTTCTTGATCAGTCTATAATCTGTTTTTGTCAGTAAATACACACATTTGCATTCTGGAGTTATCAAAATTAGACCAGCAAGTTTGTATCAATATAGAAAATATTTTAATAATACCCAGCTAGAAAATTAGAAACAAAAAGAAATTGACCATGATGCTAATGTAACCTTGTTTACACAAAAACACCCAATCTGTCCCAAATGTGTGACTTTATTCATGCATGAGCCTTCATTAGGCTGAATTCAACCCTCCAGGCTGAATGAGCCTGGTGATTAGGGAATTGCCCCTGCAATCGGAAGGTCATGGTTTTGAATCCCAGGACTCCCAGTGTCGCCACTGAGGTCCCGTTGAGCAAGGTTCCGTCCCTAGCTGCATTGCTGGCTGCTCACTGCTTCACTGGGTGAATGCATTAAATACAGAGAACAATTTTGTGCTGCTCACACGGTGTGCTGTGGTGTGGTATGTTCACGCATGACAAAAAATGCCACTTTACTTTATAAAGCTTGACTATAAAGCTTCAAAACAGTTGTTATGGGAGTATGCAATTGTGAATGGAGCATGAATAGGTCAGTGGTTTTCAGTAAACACTGTACATTTTAAACACACATTGTGTTGTTCTGCCTGATCTAACATTTCAGAATCAACTCATTATGGACATCCATTTAATTGAGTGCGGCAGAGCAGTGGACAGTGACATGTCTGAGTTGTAGGGCTCAATGCGACGGCTGCTAATGCATTAGTCATCAGCCCAGCCCAGTGCAGTTGTGCGAGAGGGTGAGGAGACTGTGGGGGAGGAAGCAAATGAAAGTGGTGGAGGGAGTATAACAACAGCAAGAGGGAGTGAGAGAGAGAGAGAGAGAGAGAGAGAGAGAGAGAGAGAGAGAGAGAGAAGGAGAGAAATAGAGAGAGAGAAAGAGAGAGAGAGAAAGAGAGAGAGAGAGAGAGGGAGAGAAAGGGACAAATAGACAGAGAGAAAGAGGGAGGGAGAGAGACAGAGAGAGAGAGAGAGAGATGGGGAGAGAGAGAGGCACAAAGTTTACACTGTAAATCTGACATATCATAGCAGTCTTTCTTATCAGAATGATCACATGACCACCCCCAGCTCAGCTTAGCTTTTCTCATGATTACAAGGGAATGCAGCTGAATTTGAAGGTGCTCCTGAGTTGTCAAAACTCAGCACTGAGATCAGAAGCAAGAACTGATCAGAAGAAGGTAGAAGTACACGGGTCGTTTTTCAATCCCTTAGTGATCCTACAATTTCTGTGCCTCACCAAATACATCTTTGCCCTGTTCTTGCGTTCTGCGACTAATATTGCAACAGCAGATGAGTGGACCGGAAATCCATATGTTTTAAGCTGCCCTCAACATGCAGCTTCAGGAACCAGAATATACCACAGCAGGCATGCTGCGCTGTTTCTCCAGCCCAGTGTCTGTGGGAACATCAAATCAAACCCATTAGTGCTACATTACAGCCAGCGCAGACAGTGAAATGGCCAGAGCAGGAAAGTCATTTTAGCGTTTTGGGGCTATCAAATTCACCAGAAGCACTCGGAGCTGATAATAACATAAGGGGAAAAAAAAGAAAACAACTTCGGATTACCACCAAATCACGTTGTATTGGAAAGAGATGAGCCAACAAGAGGAAACCAAATCTATCGAGACCTTTCTGAACACGAAGTTCAGAAATGCAAGGGGTAGTGCAAAGAAAGAGTCACTTTATATCAGACAGAAACAAAATGTTTCACCACTCCCTTGAGGATGCAAACTGCTAGGAGAGCCATTCAGAACATAAGCTGTACTACAAAGGTAACAAACAGGAAACATTCTTCGAAAATGGAGTTCCCAAATGGCCCTTAACTTTGACAAAGAGAAAAGTCTTTCATTTTGAAACCTTAAAAAAGGTTCTTTAAACTTGCACATCTCATTTACAAGAAAATATCAATCAAAAAGTTTTTGAGAGCAGTGTTTCCCAACCCTGGTCTTGAAGCCCCCCCCCCCCTGCTCTCCACGGTTTAGCATCTTCCCTGCTGCCCAACACTAAGGGAAGAGCATCGGGCCTCCAGGATGACGGTTGGAAAACATTACTTCAGGGTACCAAAAGTATAAACAAACAGTAACACAATGAAATAACACATAAATGCCAGTTTCTGGGAGGTTGTATTTGTTCCACTTGTTCCAACCTAATCATATTCATTAAGAGTCAGACGTACACCACCACAACTTTCACCAGCACAAATCCATTGCCAGTCACACACCCTTTTTATCAGACATTCATGGATTTGTCTCTCGATGGATTTGTTGTGTGGTGGGTATTGTGCTAATTGGTTTTGATTTCCAACAATGGAAGCATGGCTAATGGCTCCACTTGGGGGACTTTTATACGACATGTGCTTACTCTTCCCCCTTCACACATTGTGAGCTTTCATTATTTTTCATCACCATGCTGTCAGAGAGGAAAGACCAGGTTTCCTTTGGAAACAAATTATGGTTTTACTAAACTTTCATTTTCCAGGTACCAGATGACACGGACTTATCATCTGGTACTTTAATAAAGCAATGTATTATCTTACCGAGACTTTTCTAGTCATCACGAGCATATGCATGCATATTAAATGGATATCATTTATTGTAGATGATGTAATATATAAATACAGAACCCTAGCCATTCCACCTCAATCCATATGTAATCCAGAAGCATCCTGACTTTCTTCAAGATCATGCGTTGGCTTTTTGGCCTGCATCTAAGGCAATCAAACACTTTCAGTGTTCTTCTCAGTGCTGGCTATTTGGCAGGAAGCTCTACATATAATAACTCATCACAGATAAGCCCATACAGTCTTTTTGTATAGGTTCTATATTCTGTGGCCAGCTAAGTGTGGAAATATGCGAAGCATGAAGATGAGTGAAACACAACTGCCTGAATCCACTCGAGTACTCATTCCGAAGATCACGCTAGGCAGAGCTTATTCACTGAGACGGCTGTCAGTGACACTAAATCTTCCAGATCAGCGCAGCTTGATGGCGCACACAAATGTACAGACTGCACCGCCTCCCTATTACTCTCTAGTGTCAGCTCAGTCTCAAGGTGAGTCTTTCAACTGCAGGAATAATCTCGTGTTTTCAAAACCACCCCAGCTTCTTTCTGCATTCACTCACTGAAATAATGCAGTTCCGCCAGCACAAGCACAGGACTTTGTAATGAGAAACTCAGCGATAGAACTAAAAGGTTTGTGTCGGCCTGACACCTTTATGGTGATCTGAGAACAAACCCTGGGACAAGTCTTAGAACTAGTGAAGATAAAGGCTTCAGGCAGAGGCTGATCCCAGGTCAGGTTAAAAAAGGCCACTAAACCCGTTTTGTCTTTTCCTGCAGGCCAGGTCAACAAACTATCCGCAATCCCTTCCATCATTGAGAAATCCTTCCTGAGCAGAGCGGGCTGTTCTTCATCAGCCGCACTACTTCATGAAAGTCAGAGCCCCAACTGCAGGAAACACAGGGATCTGTACTGTCCCACTGAACAGCACCTCGATAAGCTCTTATCATGATATTAAAAGGCAACTTATCAAAAAAAGGTTTTGGGAACTGAATACATATTAAATTGAGTCAATATAGTAACTATTTCTCAATATTTGAGGATATTGCACATATTATAAGACTGCACAACATCCAGACATTTTTACTTGTTTTACATAATATATATTACATAATATAAGGAACTCATTCTTATTATTGATGTATTATTGATTTTTCTTATTAAAGATATAATGCATGTCATTTGTTTAGTTCAAGAAATAGCAAAAGAAAGGATCGTTTTACTGAATAAAACAACAAAACAAGTAAAAACAACTTCATTGGGTAATTTAAACAAATCTTACAAGAAATATCAGATATATGGACATTGTTTTCTTTTTTGCATTTTATTTTGACTCTGTCCAAACATTAGCAGCAACTGAAGACCATCCTGCGGTGCTAACAGTCATTATTTTGAGAGAGAGCTTTACAGTAGAAGCTGGCGACATTGATCTGCAAAAACCTGCCATCTTCCAAGCAGCACTGTATGTAGCACTGTTTTAATCTGCTTTCAGCATGTAATCTGATTAGCATCTCATAAAGTGGAGTTAACAGTATACAAATAAGGGCTCCCGCAATATCACACAGTCACTGAAGACACAGATAGACAAGAGATCATTAGAAAGGAGGAACAGAGAAAGTTATTTGAGGATGAAGATGACACAGAAGATTATAATGAAACCCTGCAGTATCTGCATCTTCTTCAGTAACAAGTTTCAATGCACAAGGAGTCATTTCTGCAGCCGACTGAGAGCTACACAGCAAAAATAACAAAGACAGGCATCCACCAGCAGGAACTGCAGCTTCACTGAGGTCAGGGAGATGTGCAGCATGTAGATTCTGGTGCTGCAGTTTCAGGGGGGAAAAATCACTAAAAAAAAATCACTTTTGACTTTCTCTCATTGACATTATTTGATTAATGCATGCTACTGAGCAAAGCTGTTTCAATGAAAGTAGAATATTCAGCTTGACTGGATAAAAGTTTGATCAATGCAACCCCTCTTTCCCAATGACTCCTGATATCATGTATTTACATATTATTTTACATTTCTTGTCTTTCCCCTTACTTTTAAGCATTTTTATGCTTGTTGTTGCTGGCTGTGAAAGCACGTTACCATGCACCCTGATAATAAACGCATGTCTGTGACGGCTGGGTTATGTATTAACAATGGAATTAAATGGATCTTAGTCAAATCTATTAACTTGTGATGTTCTGGTACTGTCATAGATAAACAGAACTAAGCAAGTCTATAAAGCTGTAAAATGAGCCATCTATGAAAAAGACCCGTTTTATCTAAATGTTACATCTTTTTTGGCATTTTTGTTAAACACTGTCAAAAGACACCAAATGCAATGTTTGAGCGCAGCAGACCTGATCCTAGATCTGCTTAAATGGGCACTTGAAGGTATTGAAGATGACCATTCTGTCATACGTGAACTCACCACAGCATACAGTGTGAACAGCATATTCTGTATTAAATCCGTTCACCAAGTGAAGCAGCGGGCAGCCAGGAACACAGCGCCCGGGGAGCAGTGTGTGGGCACGGTACCTTGCTCAAGCGTACCTCAGAGGTGCTTAGCAGTCTTGGGAATCGAACCCATGACTTCCTGATCTTCCTGAATGCACTCATTCTTTTCCACTTTGCCACTATTCTAATGACTTGCTGTTGCAACACGCCATATAAAATAATGCCCTTGAGTTACATGAGGGCAAGTCAGTACTTGAAGAAGTACAACAGAAAAATCATGCAAAACTGTGTAATGACCTCTTTTATATTTTACTATTCCAATCAGTCTGTCCCTCAACAGAGTACACATCTTGTCCTGGTTGCTTATCAATAGTCAACTCTCTGTTCATCTCAGAACCTACATTATTAGGCACATAAATGCGTCAGTGTGTGTCTCAGTAATGTGATGTCCAAAGGTGTTCTGCGGCAGTGATACAGCAGCTGGGTTTCCTGCTGAAATGGTAATAAAATGGCTGAAACCAGCACCAGATCTGCACAGCACGAGATAATGAGTAAACACACACACACACACACACACACACACACACAAACAGAATCTGAATAATGTATGAGCAGGACTGAGAGACGTACTGACACCCATACCTCTCTAACATGCTGATGCCACTAGAACCAAGTTTACTGAGTGGAACTCAATATCGGGTAGGACACTGGATTTGTTCATTTGCCCACTCTATCACTCGTTCACTCTCTCACACACACACAAACACACACTCTTGCAGTGATTCCATCTGACCGCTGGCCTGTGGTCACTCCGCAGCAGCTCCTGACAGAAGCAGCAGAACGTTATCAGCAGGACGGACGTTTCCCACAGTTTCCATCAGCGTCAAGCCATCAGAGAGGAGCAAGACAGGAGGCGCGGGCGGAGGGAAGGGGCTCGAGCTACTGCAGGAGGAAGACAAGCAGAAACACCATTACTGCATGAAGACACAAGAGGAGGCAGGAGAGGGAGGAGGAGACGTGGTCTGACATCGCTGCTGAGAGGAGTTAGGAAAACGTGGACTCTGAAAATGAAATCAGCTCAAACCTCCAGGACAATCAGCATTTAGAATCAGTCTGAGGTTCTGGAAAATCTGAAACTGGAAAAGAAATGCACAGATTCCTGCATTTTACTTTTGCATTGCTTCACAAATCTAAATCTTACCTATTTTTTTTTTTTTTGATTCACATTTTATTTTAATGACTCTCTACAGATTATCCACAGATTCTTGAATTGCTAACAAACAATATGGTGAAATTTGGTGGATTGTTAACAGCAATAGTTTAAGGATTAGGATTAGAGCACGATTAAAATTTTGGGTTAAGGTTAGGTTTAGGGTTGGATTTAATAGACTCTTTTATTTTCTTAAGGTTTGGCTACATTTAATAGATATTTAATAGATTTAATAGATACATTTAATAGATAATCTACAAAGCATCTACAGTGGGCCACCCAAATAAACTGTGAACTTTTTTTCTGGAACTGATGTGACCCATTAGGTCTGACCCAAGGTGGGCTGGCATATAGTAATCTCTCAGTTTTTGAATTTAAAAAAATGATAGTGAAAGTTATGAAAAAAATGTTTAAACATAACATAACTTTAAGTGCTCGTGAACATTTTAGGTTTAATATCAAAGCGGAAGAAAACTGGAAAATGGAACCAAGTTGTATTGCCTGGGACAAAATTATGCTGAAAATGTTTTCAAATGCATTGGAAAATTGAAAAATCTAAATATACCTAAAGAACACCAGCCTCGATGTGAGGGAAATTTTCAAAAAGAAATGGACTCAGTAAATGCAGTAAATCTGAACATTTGAGGAAGCAATCATCTCAAAGCACACAGGAAACCTGACTGTGCCCTGTGAGATGAGAATGTGAGTAGAACTGTTGAGGATGAGTGGGCAGCTCTGCCTCAGAACAACCAGGCTTTACAGAAAGCAGAGCTATTGCTTGCTTAAGGTGGCATGTATGACACACGCTCCAGTGGGAAAATGCAAACGCTTCCTGTGTGCACCTAGAGCTAGTATGCAGTCTCATGAGCCAGACTTCCACAGAATAGAAAAGTGAATCATGAAGGAAAAGACAGATCCATCTCTGGGTGAGGGTTTGGCCAACCGTTGGTCGCTCTGTCTGTGCCTAAGGCACAGCCTGAAGGCAATGTCTCCACCCAAACTCTGTCACACAAACCGCATACTGCTCGCACTCACACACAAACCAGCATTTTGGACAGGCTAGTTATTAAAGGAATAGTTCAGTCAAGATAAGCTATTAAGCTTATGTTGCTAGCAACAAATGAAAATAAGCAACCATCAGTTTGCATTACGTAAGTGAGGGCATGCTAATCTGTGGCTAATCGTTGCCAGGCATTGTTAGCCACATTAGCATATTTGGTCAGTGAGGTCATTATAGGCATAATAATATTAACATAAAAGTAATAAACTAGAAACTAAATAGACTAAAAATAGAGAGAGACAGACAGACAGACAGAGAAAAAGAAAGAGAGAGAGAAAAAGAGAGACAGAGACAGACAGACAGAGAGAGAGAAATAGAGAGAGAGAGAGAGAGAGAGAGAGAGAGAGAGAGAGAGAGAGAGAGATCACTACCAGAAAACAATACTGCAATCTTTCCCTCTCCAAGAGTTTTTCTTTTGGTCTTCCTGGGCCTCACTGTTACAAGCACATTGTTTTATCTTGAGCTGATATCATCCACTTTCACCATGAACTTCTTCTGACTTAACACACACCCATCAGCTTCTCTTCAGAACAAAAAAAATCCCTTCTGAACCTCCCCCACCAAGAATTTAAAAAACAACCACCTAGAGATTTGCCTTGTTTTGTTATGCCCGGACCATCCACACAGACACCTCTGCAGCCTGTCCACCCCACTGGACTGTGAAAAGCAGCTCTGACCACACCATATCACCGTCAGCTATGACAGCACCCTATTATTCCCAGCAGAAGTGACATCACATTTTTCATATTTCAGGGCCATAAAGGCAAGTCTCCAGTTCATTGTTCGTTTAGAACATTTAAACTGAAAATGTGTTTTCTTTCCATGAGATATTGTACAAAACAATAATCAACAAGGAGGATTCTTTTTTTTTTGTCACAGAGCATAAACTCATCTAAAATAATACTGCCCGTGCTGTCATCATTGTTTTACTCTTTTTTAGCCCTTACAACAGCTTTCAGGAATAATAATATGCTTCTCTGCTTCTGCATCAGCCATTAGCGTCAGGCCTGCAGGCCTTATTGATTCCAGTGTTTTGCTGGTGGAAAGACTGTGAAGTGAGATATTCACACTGTCAATTAGAGAGAGAGAAAGAAAGAGAGGGCCAGAGTGTGAAATTGTGGAGTGAACTGAATGCAAACAGATCCCAACAAATGTACCTTTATATATGTTTTGTCTAAGTTCTGTGGAAAAGATAAAGAGAAACAAGAATTCAGACATCTCTGTTTTTCAATATAGTTCCAAATGGTTTGTTTTCATCATGTTTCCACTGTGAATATGGGATCATACGCACAAGCATTCTTTCTCCAATCATTACAAGCTGAATTACTGCCAGAGAGAGAATGCGCATGGCACATGGCACACTATTAGTTGTGATCCCATGATCCCATGCCATCAAGTTATACACTATATGGACAAAAGTATTGGGACAAACCTGTTTTCAGGGTTTGGGCTAGACCCTTTACTTCCAGTGAAGGGCAATCTTAATGCTTCAGCAGACCAAGACATTTAGGACAACGCCATGTTTCTAACTTTGTGGACACCGTTTGGGTAAGAACCTTTTTCTCTTCCAGCATGACTGTACCTTAGTGCACAAAGTGAGCTCCATATAGACATGGTTGGATGAGTTCAGTGTGAACTTGAACAACTTGATTGAGTCCTGACCTCAACCCCATCCAACACTTTAGCATGAACTGGAACAGAGCTTGTGAGCCAGGCCTTCTCGTCCAACATCAGTGCCTAACCTCACAAACTACAGAATGAATGGGCACAAATTTCCACAGAAACACTCCAAAATCTTGTGGAAAGCCTTCCAAGAATAGTGGAAGCTCTTATGGCTGCAACAGGGGACAAACTCCATGTTAAAGCCCTAGGAATGTTGTCTGAACCCTGTTGATCAATAGTCAGGACCCCCACAGGCCCACCAGTGTGTTGGTGTTATTGGGTCATAGATCATTTTCAGTACAGCAGTCACACTGACATGAGAGTGGCATGCTAGTGTGTGAGTGCTGCACAGAGTGGATCACACATTACAGTGCTGCTGGAGTTTTACCGACTTACATTATAGATATCTGAAGAGTCTTTTTCATTTTTTGATATCCGAAATGAGAATTGTACTAGTAACAACTGTATTGCAGATATCTGAAAGGAAAGTTTCTCCTGGTAAGAACTGTATTTCAGATATCTGTAATGTTCATTGTAGATAGGAAGAACGTCGTTTTGGATATCTGTAATGTTTATTTTGACTGGGAAGAACTGAATTATGGATATCTGGTGTACATATCCAGTCTGGCTATTAAATGTTAAAACGGCTTGTCATGTGCACCTCTTTCCTTCTTTCTGTATATCCGCATTCATAACTAGTCTTGACTTGAGTTATTTTGTTTATTTGGGGTCAAGGTCTTGTTCAACGTTCATCTTCTCCTCTTTCTTACTAAATGAGATTAAATTTGCTTCTGAAATCTGACATGAATTATAATAATCGCAGCATTATTTTTGTCAATAAGTATGCTTATATTGGGTTATTAATCATTATTCATTTTTGTTATTACATGTAATTATTATAGATTATTCTAATTTTAAATCATGCAAACAGTATCTGTAAATTCCAGAGTTGTATGCTTGTTTCCAGCTGTTGAAAGTCTTGAACACTTTCTAACATACCATTTTGGACTATCTGATGTTGCATCAAATTTTTTAACATTTAATTTTCAGAAGTGAAGGGCTGCTTCCTCTGTCTGCCTGTCCATCTCTTTTTCTCTCTTTCTGTGTGTGGCTGATGTAGATGGAGTGGTGGAGCTGGACAGCTCTAATGAGGATAAAGGCAGCTCTGTCACCCCACCGGAGCAGAACCGCAATAACACACCACAGGAAAGCTGAAAGTCATAGTTAAGCAGAAAAATCAGATTTACACAATTTACCTTCTGCCCCAAATGTGTTAAATCAGCCAAGACATGTTTGAAGTTTGATTCATGTTTGATTCCTTAGTTTGCCATTCGAGTGATGAAGCTAATTGAGGTAACTAGCACCTGTCAATTTAATGAACACAAATTTTACAGGTATTAACCTAATACTACAAAACGTTAGCAAGGAATTTGATGCAGGATTCATTCTTTATATGTCACATACATAGTTATACTTGTACAGCAGGTAGTGAAATGTAGTGAAAAGTGGACTCATAAGCATCAAATAAAATTAACGTACAGAGAAATTAAATTAACTTACAAAGAAATTTAGAAAGGCTAAAAATAAAAAATATACAGAAAAAAAGATATTCCGACAAAACAAATCTTGTCCTTCTGTTAAAACTCAGTCCCATAAAACGTTTTTGAGGATGTACTCTCTAACAACAGATGATGCCATCACCACCACCCTTTCACCTTGCCCTCACTCATCTGGACAAAAAGGACACTTGTGAAAATGTTGTTCATAGACTTCAGTTCAGCATTTGGCAGCATCATTCCTCAGCATCAGATTGGGAAGCTGAGACTGCCGGAGCTAAACATTTCTCTCTGTAACTGGATCCTGGGCTTCCTAACTGGGAGACCTCAGTCACTCAGGGCAGGAGGCAACATCTCCAGGGCCACCACACTGAGCGTGGGGTTCCCCAGGGCTACGTGCTCAGCCCTCTACTGTTCACACTGCTGACCCATGGCTGTGCAGCAATGCACAGCACAAAGCACATTGTCAAGCTTGCTGATGACACAACTGTGGTGGGTTTGATCCGCGAGATCAATGGCTTCCCAGTAAAGATCATCCAGAGCACCAATTGCCTTGGTGTTCACATCACAGAGAACCTCACATGGACCCTCAACACTAGCTCCATCCAGCGGCGTGTCTACTTCCTGCGGAGACTGAGGAGAGAATGCTCTCTATAGTCCCTCTGCAGACTGTTGTGAGAACCGGGGGAGGGGGGCAGGGAGTGATAAACATGTGCTTCAGTCATGAGAAAGTCAATTATAACTACATTTTTGCACCAAATTTTGATCCCAGAGAGGCTACTGTGTCTTAGTGCACTGCCATCTTGGTGCAAAAAGAGGCAAATCTCTGAGATTGTAGGGATGAGTGGTGATGTTTAATCAGGTGAATGGCGGGCTGCCAATCATGTAAGCTAAAATTCCTCATGAACAGCACATATGTGAATGATTCTGAATCTGACTTATTTTTATAAGCAAATAAAAAAAAATGTCACTTGAAGTTATAAAGTCAGCTGAAGTTTAAGCAATTGCATGGATAGTGGCAATTGTAAATGCTACTCTTGGGGTCCTATGAAAAGGTAGCATTGAAAAGAGAATTTAAGAAAATAAATTCCTCCCAAAATATTTTTTCTGTGGGAGTACACTTGATTTATAAGTCCACACATAACAGAAAACAAACATAAAACTCCACTATGAATATAGTACTGATTATATAAATATAATAAATGTGAAATATATTTGATAATATTTGTTAGAAATGTATATTTTATACACAAATACATTTTTGGGGGGGCTGTTGATGCATCTCCTGTAAATACCTTCCTAGCCCTCTTCCTCAAAGCTACGTTAGCGATGCCCACAAGCTGACTGCAAATGACAGCTGGGCAAGAGAAGGACACGGCGAGGAAGTAGAACCGGCACATTTCTGTAATGAAACACCTTTCAGACTAGTGTCTGAAAACCAACAACAGAGATCATCTTGGTCAGTTTTGATTTAATTTGATTGTTCCTGGTGGAGGGAAACAATTCTGTGAGTGGCTTTTTACAGACTAACCCGTTGAACTAGTTATTTTTTGTTCAATTTCTCTTTTCTTCTCAGCTTCCCTCTTCTATCCTTTTCTTATCAAAATGGTGAATATGCTCGAAGTTAGATGACTGTCAGGCCCACCACTTATCCTGAATAAATAAATCACAGTAAATGTCAGGTGTGTTAGTAAGTTCTCGCATGTTTTCTGGCACTGTATGACATGTTTTCTATAAAATGGACAAAAGTACATCATATAGCAAAATACACAGGGAAGTGTACATGTGGATGCTTCTAGGTGTACTGTGTGATACAATTAAGTACTTTCCACCCTACTATGCTCTTTGGTTTGTATAAACATGGTGAGCAGGCTCAACTGATGGGTTTCAGATCAAGACAGAAAGAGGAAAAGATTTAAAAGGGACATATTATGCAAAATTCACTTTAGTTATAATAGGTCTGTGGGCTACAAAACATGTTCATGAAGTTCTTTGCACAAAATCACTCTCACATAAAGAGATCTCACCAGCTCTATTCTTGACAGTTTCAGTCCCTTTCAAAATGAGCTGTTTCAGGGCTCTGTCCCTTTTATGCAAATAAGCTGTTGCTGGCCACGCCCCACCCGTCCCATGCTTACGCTTCGTGTTTACCACGCGTAAACAGAGGCACTATCCAGCCCTATATGTTCGACCCCAAGTCAGACCCAGAGCGAGATGAACACAACACTTCATGAGTGACTTGCCTTTGCCTGTAGCCGCAGCGCTCGGTGTCTTATGCGTGCTCGTAAAACCAGCAGACAAAAATGGTGGATCTTCAACTAATCTAGTGGGTGGGGGCTCAACAGATGAGGCGTGGCTCTATACAAATTTCCTTATTCTGACATCAAGATATTGGAGCCATCGTAGAAGCATATAATTCCTGACAGCAAAATCTTTCAGTTGACTCACAGACAACAGATGGATGTTTTTTTTCGCGCTTGGAGTGTTTATAGGAGCAGTAGAGACCCAAATGGAAATACAAACGGCTGCAAAAAGTGAGTTTTACATAGTATGTCCCCTTTAACAAGTGGGGCATACAAGACGGGAGCTTTGATTGTGAAGAACGTTGAACTGGTCAGTGCTTCAGTAGGAACAGTAACTAAAGTGACATATGAATCTAAATCTATTGCAAAGACATTGGTAAATAGGTTCAGAAACTGTGGTTAAAAGCATATATTCAGTAAAAACTGTGCTCATGTTTTAGTGTAAAATGCAAGAAAAAACAGAAAAGCAGTTGTTCCTCTGAGAATGTCAGTGCAGGTCATGATCAATCTGTGTCAGCAAGACCAGTTCTCCACAGCTACATAGAGAGGGATATTATAGTGGAGCTGGGGTGCATAAACCCCTCATTACAAAGACAAATGTGTTCAGTGGACTAGAAAAACACAGGCCCTGGTCTACAGAGATGTGAAAAACAGCGATGTTGTCAAGATGACTTTTCCTTCACAATATTCTGTATAAAAGTTTGAGTGCATGTGTGAGTGCAGTACATCCTCGAATGGCTGACGCCTACAGTAAGGCAGTCTGGTTGCTCGGCTATGTTGGGGCACTTTGCTGACATGGTTTTCCCTTAGAGGGAAATACAGATACAGAGTTATTCTGACTGATCACCTTTGGCTTTTGAGGAAACATTTCTGTTCTGATGGAACAATCTCTTCAAAGTCTTAAGAGTTTTAAAATGATGTAAATGATATATCATTCATTATCACCAGATCTCAACCCAGCTGAAAACCTTGTGTATAGGTTTGGAGGAACTATTTAGGGCCTCGGTAAAAATGACCATTCTAAAACATTCTGAAACTCTCCAGACTGTTTTAAATTGGAGTGGCAGCCTGAGGCCGCTGGATCAAAAAGATTCATAAATGGCTTTTTTTTTTTTCAAGAGTGAAAGTCTGAAATAAACTGGCAAGGAGCCACAGTAGCCAGAGAAAGACAGACAGACAAAATGATGGGTAATAACCATAGGTAAGAAGGTGGGAAGGGAGGTCAGTGGGGTGAGAAAGCCTGAACAAAGTAAAAGCACCAGTGTTAAGCTGCCTCTCATGGTGTTCATAAGAGTTCAAATGAACTCAGAGAGCTGCTCTCAAAGAAGAAGACAGAGTGCGAGAAAAAGTGTTATAAATCTTATAAAGGAATAGTTCAGCAATAAATCAAATGTTCAGAGTCTGAATTTGGCCTCTTTAGCTTTGCACTGGAGATACGGGGCTATGAAGCTAACAAGTGATGGAAGTTTGTGACGCATCAGTTATACAGCATTTCTAAACCATCACACGCTTCAGTCACATTAAGCTGTTAACAGAGAATTCCACCAAATGTTCTAAATTAAACAGCACTCAGGCTTCAAGATGGCTTATGCTACTGTTTCCAGCTACGTTGTGTACTTGTAAGCTTCACACACACACACACAGGTACACAATGGAGTGTTTTTGTCAATGCCTGTCACTCCATTCACTACGAAACACAATATACTGAAAATGTACTTAACCCTACCTTAATTTACCCCTGAAAATACACTATACACCTTCATTTGAATTAAGTGGCCGTTAATTTGTGAAACTGACCCCATCATTTATTTTAAAATTAGATTTAAGGCATGAGCGTGAAACCTCTTCATCTTAAATTTAAGGCATTAATTCAGGAGGTTCTATTATTTAAGGGGCAAATTTGAAAAATTAAGTGGAAAATTCAGTAGTTTTACCCCTTAATCAGCCTTAATCTGTGCACTTTTCCTTTAATTTTCCTTCATTTCCTGTGTGGGATGTTAAGGTCAAAATTAAGGTAATATAAGGGGCAAAATTAAGGCGTTTGGTTTCGTAGTGATTGTGTACCTGTGTGTGTGTGTGTATCCACAGTGTTCTTGTATTTATTTATATATCCACTCTGTATACATGTACAGACATAAACTCATTGTGTACATACATACATACTTATCTAAGTTTATATATACTTTACAGATACATATATATATATATATA
>JBBPCX010114868.1:0-20786 GCA_037974365.1 Hydrocynus forskahlii
AAGTAATAACTTATCAGTGGTGACACAGTGATGGAACAGTCCACACCAGCTTTGCATGACAGAGAAAGATTGCTCCACTCCAGCTAAAGCTACACTGCAGGTCCTGTATAATCAAGCTTTGTAATAATACACAATACACAATATAACAGGATCATTTTTTACTAAAGCTAGCATTCAAAAGGCTACACAACATTTGCACTCTCCTTTCATGACAACTGACATATATAAGTAAGTTTATATAAGTATTTAAAGGCTTATTCTGACAAACATTAGTTGTCACACTGTCTGAGGTGAAATGATGTAAAAACTGAAAAAGAAACAACAATTATGACATCTGTCGTCACTAGTTATGTTAGTGTAGGATTACGTCATTAATCATTGGAGGTTTATGCAGGCCTTAGGAATGCTACCCTTCAGTGAAGTATGGTTACTTCTGTATAAACAAACAAATGAACAAATAAATATATAAACCTAAAGTAAAAGTTGAATTAGCTTTTCAAAAAGCCTCGAGGTGAAGTACAAAAGAGTTGAAGCTCGAAAAACCTACTTCAGTACCGAATAATAAAAAAAAACTCCAATGGAACTCCTTGAGGTAGAGTAGTATTAGTCCGGGGAGAAGAGTAAGTAAAACATTGTAATTTAAATGTACTCAGTATTTTATCAGAGTAAATGTTACTGAGAATGTAATTAATTACTATGAGATTGAAAGTCTTTCAACTGAAAGTCTTTAACACCCAGAATGATCAGTGATTGTGAAATAGTGCTAAATTAAAAAAAAAAAGGATTTATTTGGGAACTATTTTGGCGTATAATGCCTCTGTTGTGTGAACCCATCCACCATAAATAGATTTTAAATATCCTTTATGGCAAAAAGTGGTGTCTGGCAGTGTGTCCATAACCACTTCAAGCATTCATATTTCTTTTAGGAAGCTCTTAGAGGCGGCAAACACAGCACATTTCTCTGCCTCTTAATGAGTCACTCTCGCTGACTTTGTTTACATCTCAAATATTTGATTATGTAGGAAATTTGAAAAACATCAGTGGAATTGTCCTTTATAATGTGTTGCATCACCAAGCTGAACTGAATAATAAATGTGCCATCTTACTAATCATGTGAATTTTAGCTCAGTTATACATACTAAATAAATATAATTACAAAAAACATTAAATGTAGGTTTGTCAAAAATATAGTTGCGCCCTACGGTTTATTTTGGTCAAATGGGTTCTTAGTCGATTGGGATTTTTGCCAGGGTCCTGAAAGCTTGTCCAGACTTCCACCAGTTGCTATAAAGTGACACATTGGTGGATGGAGTGGAGTACACCAGTTGTGGGTGTTTATTTCAGTACCATTCCCTCAGAAAAAGCCAGAGTAGATCATGTGTCCAAAGCGGTTATTGAGTGATGACTGTGGATAAGGCATAGAGGTTCAAAATGTTTAAAAATGAATTTCTCAGGCTAAGTGGTGTGACAGATCAGACTTTGGTATTAATCACATATGTGTAAAGTCGTTAGGCTGTTGTGAATGCCTGTGTCAAAACATGTTGGGAAAGCTTTTCAGATTTTTTCTTACTTTGGAATGTCATGGAAATTTATTTTAGTTCTTTGATGTTATTTCTGTACACCCTTGAAGATGAAGGCTCCTAAAAGGATTGGTGGTTTAAATTTTATTTCAACCTTGTTCATACCCACCATATGATAAGAAATAATGGCAGTTCAATAATGTGTTATGCAATAAACTATTACATTTAAACAAACATGCTGGATTATCAATATCTCTTTCACAAGAAACATTCTTTATAATACACCGTTTTACCAGTGTTCTAATGGACTCTTTCATTAACTTCATTTACATTGTTATGTTATACTATAATATTAATATTATTTAAAAACATTATACAAAAAAAGTGCAGTTAGAGGTCTAGTCAGTTGTGCCATCCAGGCACCGGACCAGAGGTCAAAACTGGACCCTCCGGACCTGGACATCTGGCAACCGTAGTTACACTTACCAGACCATGTTTAGATGTAGAAGCTTTTTAAAAAAAGGGCATAAAAAGACCTGATGCAAAATATGTATCCTCTTTGTTTAAGTCTTGTTAGAGCGGGGAGAACACTACAACATGCAGGTCAGTGGCAAGAACTATGGTTTAGCATGAAAGTGACTCACACACTTAAATTTTTCATTTCTTAAAACCATAAAACATGTTATGGAACAGAAAACAGACCACCAATACTGTCACTATCAGGTAAAAAACATTGATCATAGAGAGAAAGATAGAAGAGAAAATCTAACTCAACTCTCTCTTCAGATCTGAAAAAAATCCACAGGTGTATTGCAACTTCAAAGATGGAAGTTTGGAAGCACATGGAAAAATATCCCTGCATATTTCCATTCTACAAAGAATGAAAAAAGTGAATCCACTAGATACAGGGAAAAAAACTGAAAGGAGGGAAAAAAACTGAAGAAGCTCCGCAGGGTAAGACGTAACTTACCCCCCCTTTACTTTTAATAAAATACATTGCATAAAACATTATTGAACTGCCAACTGTTACGGAAGGGCCATGTGAATGAGATGTGTGAACATGAAGAACATTTTAATGTAAAAGAGTAAGTTCTATATTAATACTATTCTGTACTAATTAAAAGTTCTGGCAAGAAGCATACATCCAAGTCAAGAACCATTCAGGAGCCTGTATTTTTACAGGCTATGAATTATGTTATGATTTTATGATGAAACCCGAGGTATGAGCAATGCAATAATTTGAACTGTGTCATTGGAGCTGAACCAAAGGATATTAGAGCAGTGGTGTATGCAGTACTGTGCAAAAGTCATACGAACTAAAGGTAGTGAATTTTCTCAGCAATGAGTGTGTTTCTGCTTGCAAATGCACTATATAATATAATTCATGCAAACCTTTGGCATAGTAGAAATTTCAGATTTCTTCTCATCACATAGTTCAGATTTATCAGTAGTACGTCTTATTTAACTTAGTGAAGTGTTAATAAATGAATATTCAAACCAGGTAACTACAAATACTGTTGGGTTTCCTTTAGGACAACATACTGACACACGTGACATATGTATTTTCTTATTGTAATAGTGGTATTCATATTTATTATATGAAATTCAGAGAAAATAAATGCTTACTGCCAGATAAACTGTATTTCAAAAGTAAATTTCACAAGTGGAAAAAACTTGCATTACTTAAATATTACTTCTACAGTGGGCTGGTGCCCCGCCCAGGGTGAGTTGCTGCCTCGTGCCCGTTGACCCCGGTTTAGGCTCCGGGTACCCACGACCCTAGTGTGGATTAAGTGTTTACAGAAAATGAGTGTAAGTGAGAGAGAGATGAAATATTACTTGTTTAATGGTATTGTGCTGTATACCGTGTATCTAGATGTGTATCATTTGAAAGAAGGAGATACACACTTCTAATTATAACACAGTTTTATTTGAGTCAGTTTGCTACTGGGAGCAAATGTACTGCAGTGCTTTTTCAGCACTTTGTGCCTTCAGGCATTTTGAGCTGCTCATTGTTTCCACTTCGTTTATAACTCTGTTTTCTCTCCTGTTTCTCCTGCAGTCTGTGTGCTGTACACCCAAGGCATTGGCAACAAAGAGTGGAGAGAGGTGAGCAGGGCGCCCCGTCAGGCGTCTGCCGACACGCACCCGCATGAATATGTATGCATGCAAATGCCAGGCTGAATTACTTGTCACATAACTCATCTCAATAATTCATGGAGTCATTTCTTGCTCATCTTTTTTTGCCTTTTTGTCTAATCAAAAAGATCGGCCTCTCCACACAATCATCAAGAGGGGTGATATGTGTATTAACGTGTGTATTAATCACGGCCTGGCCAGATGAGATAAGTGAGCTGGGGAATGTCAGCACGTCTCAAATCATGTGCTTTTTTCTGAACTTTCCTTGCTCTTCACACTACACATGCCATGACTTATTAGCGGCTTTTAGAAATTAGCTGCAACATAACAGATCCAAGTGATAGACAACAGACCCTGCAGGTTGTTCTCCTGCAGGACAAAAAATGTAAATGGTTGACTCTTCAACTGAAAGGAAAGCAAAAGTGCTTCTGTGACTTAGCTCCAGAAAATGCATTTTAGTGTCACCTGAAATTTGAGGTTAGTCCTTCACCAATGTGAATATATTGTCACCATTGTCAATATTGATTTCAAAGGACTCATGTCTTGTGTTTATCTGCATTTTGTTTTGTTCCTCCCGAGGTCCACTTACTGCATTTGTGCTAGTTTATTTATCAAAGACAGTCATTATGTTTTAACAGGACTCTTTCCAACCCTGGATTTATCCCTTAGAATTAAAAAGGCTGCTTTTTGTAACTGACTGAAATATGTAAATTACATCTTTTCTGATTGTCAAACCTGTATAGTGCCTCATGCCATGCTAAACATTATTTTAAGGTCAGTGGGGCTAAACTGTCGTGGCCGGATAGGTGGATATATGTAAATGCACTGGTTGTCATGGCCATTACAGAAACCATTCAAAACAGGCTGTTTTTAGAGTTTAATTTTTATATATATGGACTGTAAGGGCTGGGAAGTGAATGTTCAGCAGTTTTTACTTACTACATCAAACGGTTTTGTGCCAGAAAAGTACAGACAATTTGGCCTTTCCTTGATATTTGCCTTTTAGGAAGTTCTGGAGATATAATAAAAACAGTGGTTTACTGATAGATGAGATTGAATTTCTTAATCTCAAAGAGCAACAGACCTTAAAAAATATAAACACACAAAGATAAACAAGTTTATAATGTAATCTTAAAATCACAGCATGAGCTCCCACAATTTTGACATTTACAGAGACATTACTCTTCTAAATACAAAAAAACGTACATCAGCCAATTTTGTTTGTCTACACACAACCAGAGAGCGTCACTGGTAACAGTGCGTGATCTGTTTCTAGACATGTTTTGATACTCAGTGATTCCCAGCTGTCGAACAATAATGAGCTGTGAATCCATGCCGACTTACACATTGATGGCTTACACCACAAGAAGGGTGAATTATACAATTAGTCACCATCAACAACTGCCAATGTCAGTTTTCAAATATATAATTGCCTCGCTAATTAGGGGTGAACACAGGCCAGCAAACACTCAGACAACACAATATCACTGGACACCATGAGTTGATATCGTGCATGCAGTAAATAAGCCTCAAGACGTAGATGCCATGTAGGAGATATCTTGCTCATCACTGTTGTCAGACAATCTTGTATCTCTGAAATGGAAAAGATAAAGAAAGGAAAAATACTTAACATGTGCTAATGTAACTTTAACAGCTTGAAAAATTGTCATTTCTCTTCAGACATGTATAGTTATTCAACACGTTTTCAGAGAAATCATTTCGGACCGCTTCTGTTGTTCTATTTATTATGAAGTGTTCACACAATGTAAAGCAATCTATTTTTGCCATTTTCAAATGATATGAAAAAAAAACACAGTCACCATTTTAAATGTTGGAACAATGGAAAAAGCAGTGGAAAAGTATGGAGTGACAGCGACAGTATATGCTGTTTTCTCAGGATACGTAAAACTGAGTAGTTACTTTAAGCCATGCTACTGTCCATTTCCCAGAAACCAGAAATTTTATTAATATGAAAGGACATATTAATAAAATTAAACTGGGATAAAATTTGAACAAAGTGCTAGTATTGCACACAAGTTGCTGTACCTCATAGATGCAAAATATCCTTGCGGTATTTTGGTTTCAGTTAACATTAAGTATTAAGGTATTATTTAAACATCGAGTGCAGAAATTGAAGACGTGCACACTGTGAACGAGGGCCTTAGCAAAAATGCCAGTCTTGAAAAGAATATGAAATGTAAGGAGATAATATTCCAATAATACTAACCGGTCTATTTTTAGATGGCTAAAACCACGTCAGTGCAGTCCTTAACTGATTGTCAGTTGTCAAATAGGACTGTCCATGCCAAAACATTAAAACTACTAAAGAGTCATGGTTAGTGTGCCAAGGAGCAGACATAGACCCCAGTGCCGGAATCACAGGGCCAGGTTTTCTTAGAGAATACAGAATGAAGGGCAAAACAGAGGTGAAATATGGGGGTAAAACAAGGTGGTGACGTAAACGAGGAGTCACATGTGGTTAGGTAAACGAAAGACAGCGCAAGGTGGGACAGTAACGTAGGACAAGAAGACAGATGAACGTTAAATACTTAGGTAAGAGAAACAAAAAACTAACATGGGTGGGATCCCAGGCTCAGAACGTGGAAGGACGGAGAGCGTGGAAGATGCGGCGCAGGTGGTGCGGTCGTGACAAATAGCATGAACTCAATCTGCTGAACTTTCAAACAAAGGTTGCCCGTCTGTAGTGATGTGTGTGTCAAGGTTTCTCATGACCTGTGCCAGCCTGACCTGTTATGGGAGCAGGACCTGCTCTGACCTGCAAAAATATTTGTTAATCCACAACCTGAACCCGACCTAATGTTTCGGTACAATATGGATAACTTGCTTTGTCACCTTTTGCCCCACCGTGCCCATTCACAAAATTTTCTAATAAACTAACCCACCCTGTAACCTGTAACCTGCAGGTCCCACATGATTGCCGGGGAGTATGTTTGAAGATTCACCTGCATTACCTCAGTTGAAGTAGTTTATTCTACAGGATTAAACAGAAACCATGATTCCTTTAGATGCCCACAGTAACACTCATTTGACGCTGTGATTGGTCAGAATGCCCACAGCACACAATTAAGAATACTTTGGTTAAGGAGATAATTTACATATTCTTCAATTCTTAAAATAATTGTAAGGGACTTGCTGTGCACCACTATTAGATTGTTCTGACAGTTTCTCTCTGTCTGTCAGTTTGGCAGGACAGAAGTGATTGATAACACTCTAAACCCAGAGTTTGTGCGCAAGTTTATCCTGGACTACTTCTTTGAAGAGAGGCAGAACCTGCGGTTTGATCTGTGAGTACATTTAGTGGCTGTGTCTGTGTGTGTGTGTGTGTGTGTGTGTGTGTGTGTGTGTGTGTGTGTGTGTGTGTGTGTGTGTGTGTTTTGTTTACCCCTTGGTCTTATAATGAACGTGTGTGTGTGTGTGTGTTTTTTTTGTATTGTATGTTTACCCCAGATGATGAACATTAGTGTGTGTGTGTGTGTGTGTACTCACAGAAGAAGAATTTCTTAGGAAATATACATAGAGAAAGAGAGAGAGAGAGAGAGAGAGTGTAGAAAGGTAGATACATAGAACAGAGGTGAGATAAAACAGAGATCTATATAAAATAGAAAGAGAGAGGAGAGAATATGTGTAATGATTATTGTTAATCTGTTTCATCTGTGGACTTTGCTCTGCACTTTCCTCCTCTAAAGTTCATCCTTAAACTTTTACCTCCTTGCAATATTTTCACTCTTCTCACTTCACTTAATTTCTCTCCCACCAAATTTGGGCTGTCTTGGTTATGAGAATGGGCTATATAATGTATAATGAATTATTCATATTAGTTATATCATTCATATGTTTGCAGGTTTCTGACAGATAAATACATTCAGAATCTATGAATGTTCAGTTTTGTAAGATCATGTTCTTATGCAAAACAAAGGGCAACAGCAGCACTGAGAAGGCTGTCCAATGGAAAATGTCCACTATGAAAACCACCTGTTATTCATCTGCTCTAAAGACATCTGTCGTGTCTGTCGCTCGTCGTAGGAACACTGCAGGGTGGTGAATGTTTGCTCATATTGTCATTTGTCAGGTTTTATATGTGCTTGTGTGTGTGTGTGTGTGTGTGTGTGTGTGTGTCTGTGAATGGCTAAAGCACATACAGGGCTATAAATAGCGAATGCAGAGAGAACCCTAATGTGGCCCAGTCAGGCAGGGAGAGTGTAAATGGGAGGTTGTTTTTTTTGCATTGTGTGTGTGTGTGTGTTGTCTGTGTGCATCTTCCCCCGAAGGCTCAGCCGTGTGTGTGGGTGGACAACAAACCATACACCAATCCACTGTGATGGCTACGCTGACTGTCTGATGCTAACATCTACCTAATACTTTCTCTCTCTCTCTCTCACCCCCTTTTGTCTTTGTTTGGTTTCCATCTCTACTAAATGTCTCCATCCAGATATGACTGTTCATATTTTCCTTTGATGGCTCATGTTTATTAATTATTTTTCCATATTCTTGTTGCGTGTAAGCTCTTGTGTAATTTTATATTTTGATGTTCTTTTGGTTTAAGCCCATATTTTAGATTTCATTCTTTTTAAGTCTGACATTTTGAACGAAACGTTATTACACTAATAATTTGCTAATGTTGAAACCAGGGTTTTTGTACTCCGATCTGGTCTAAGACTTCAGTCAGGACTCACTTGCCTTGGGCTCATTGGTGTTGTCTTGGTCTTGGCCATTGGTTTTGCCATATTTTCCAGTTAGTCTTGACCAAGTTGACAAACTGAAAGCTCTCACCACAGTTGACACAACAAACCCCTCCCCCACAGACAAAACAGATGTAACAGTCAAAATCATTCACTAAGCAAGCTTGTTCAGAAAACTGGCTCTAGTTGAATTATTTAAAAATCCACTCAGAACAGACATTGACATTGAATTCTTTTTTTCTGTCTCAGTCCTAACTCTGTCTCTCTCATTTGGACTTGGTCTTGACTTGGACTTAAAAACTACATGAACTCAGTCTTGACTTTGACTTGAACTACTTTGGTCTTGGTCTTGACTTGGACTTGAACTACTTAGGACTCGGTCTTGACTTGGACCTGAACCTCTTTGGACTTGTACTCGATAACATTGGGCTTGACTACAACATTAGTCTAAGTCATGTGCATCATTAAAGTGTTGGGACCCTCTGATTGCCATGTGGTATTTCACACATTTACCTTATTTTTTCAATAATCTATGATTTTTTTTCATAATGCTACCTCATATTCATATAATAGGACCCACTGGGCAGATGTTTCCATGTACTCAATGAGAGCTTCGTTCAGTTTAATGTTGGGTGGTGAACTGCGAGAGTGCTCTTTAGTTTAGTCATTTTTACACTGACGTACGGTATGTTCTCTTTAGCTGCAACAAATGGTCTTTTCATTTCCAACGGTTGGGGTGGAATTTTACTGTAAGGGCTTGTGTAACACCACAGCCACAGAGGGGCCAGTGGGGATGTTGGGGCTGGCTGGATGTTTATAGACTACCTGTTGATTTGTGTAAATGTCAGCTTGTGTACAGCTCTGTTCTAGCCTTCATTTCCAGGTGACTATGGTGGCTGGACCACTGAACTATAATCAACCCTCCTACACTAAAAGAGAAATGGCATGTTTTACACAGTGGTGAACTGGTACTAGATGATTAGGGCTGGGCCTTCTGTTCAACCATTAATGTAAAAAGTGAGATACAAAGTCCACCTCTAGAATAATGCTAACTTCTGGGAATGCCAATTATAAATGGAGAATTGCCCAATCAGGATGTTTTATTTAAATCTTACAAAGCATATGAACATACATTTATATTTCCTTATTATTCTGTTGGTAAATCAGCTGTGTTAGACATTCTTTCCAGCTGCTGAAGTCCTAACCACTGAGAGCAGTAGCTACCTGGATGCCTTGATGGAAATAAATCCTCATTGGGCAATCCTCCATTTGGCTTTTTAAGATTTTAACAGTTTTGTTATCAACCAGGACTCAGCAATGAAACAACATTTTCGGGGCTTAAACAAGCATGATGACTCATTAAAAGTGTCAAGAATTTATTAGAAGGCCCAAGAGTTCCCCTCTATTTGTGTGCTGTTTTAATATACATATTTTAAGCTAATTGTTTTTGAATGCTTTAAAGAATGATGTCTACATTCATTGATAGTTCCATAACTTTAAGTAATATTTAGAAAAGAAAATAAGAAATGTCACAACGGATTTAAAAAAAAACCAACAGGTTAAAAAATCCATGATGTTTGAGATGGAGCTTTGCGTCCCTCCTGTTCCCCTGTGCCTGCCTGCCAAACCTACTTGCTTTTAGTGCCTCCACCCTGGATTGACCACATAGTCACACCCTGGTCACTGCCCTTCATCACACACAGCCAGTCTTTGTCTCTCCAGCTAGGTGGGACAGGTGTGTGTGTTTATGTGTGAATGGATGTATCTCTGGGTAAACATATGTCTTCATGTGTCACTGAGGTATTGCACTATTTCTGAATGTGTGTGTGTGTGTGTGTGTGTGTGTGTGTATGTCTGTGTGTGCGCAATGTGGGCTTGAACTCCACAGAGAATGGGGACTCCTTCTGGCTATTTAGGGTTTTATTCTGTAAAATGTGTTTGTTATAGCCCTGCATTCATTTATGGCAACCTTTTTTGCTTAAAATTTGTTGTAGACAATCTTGATTTACTGATTTTAGGCTTATTTGGGCTCTTTCCTTGTGACGTTCCAGCCTGAAATCATAGAAAGCGAGTAACAAGATTGAAGAAAATGCAATAAATAACTGCACATAGAGAAGGTGTGCACCAATCTTACAAGCATACACACTCATAGAACAGACAGAGAGCTACTGTGGAAATCCAAAAAATGTGTGGGAGAGATGAAAGAGACCATCAGGCTTTTATCTCGGAGCCACCGATGTGGCGCACCCCAATAATGACAATGAGATCCCATCCAGTCGTTTACAGCCTTTAATCAGTCTATATTGTATTTCTTGCTAGATACAATTTTTTTCGAAAGCTTTTGCTGTCTTTTTCATCTAGTACATTGGCCAGATTTAATTTTTAATATCACCATTCTGCTAATAGGAATTCACAAATACATTTGATTTTATCTTTTCAAGTATAAAATGACTTGCAGTGCTTTCAAACTAGATCTTGAGACCCAGTTAGGGGTCCCATGTATGTCTTAAAGTGATAGCTTGGAAAAAATTCAGATTTACACAGTTTACCTCAAATTAGTCAAACAATAGGCTTGGTGGCTGCAATTCTTTCGTTTTACCCTGGAGCTACAACGCTCATGCAGCTTTGGAGTAAGGACAACTGATACACTTCTAGTTAGCATTATGCAAACTGTCTATCTAAAATCCCACAGACTTGCCTCACACTGTGTCTAATAGATACTTGGGTAATGTGGTTTCTGACACAAGCTACTTTCTAAAATAGTGAAAAAAGCTGTTACAGTCGTAGCATCAATCTTGAAGCCTGAATTTAAAATGCACTTTGAATCAACCTGCTAACAGATTTACCTACTTTACTTACACGTTAGCCTTGTAGCTCTAGTGCGAAACTAAAGAAGTGAACCTCAGACACTGAGATATGATATATATCTGATTTTTGCTTAACCATAGTTAGTACTATGTTTAAGCAGGCCTGAAACCACTTAACAATGTATATCAATGATGAACTTAGCAAGTAGTAGTTTTTTTTTCCAGTTTGCATTCTGCTCTCCCATCCATTATCTGAAACTCCAGTCTTGGTTTTACTGTACTTATGTGCGCAGTGGTGAGGTTTGGTGTGTAATGGAACATGAGGCTCTGCTTCAATTTGGAGCTCTGAGCATTAAAATCAGTGAACTACATGAGCAACCACAATCTCTTATGTAAAGGTATAATATTTCCTTTTTAAATCCATTTAAAATGGATTTCTTTTGGACCATGGATTGTGGATTGTGGCCTAATGACTTTTGACCTTTTCTCCCACTCCTGGTGCAAATAATGAATACAAAATAAGTATCAAAAGATATTAATATATTTTTTGGTCCCAAAGTTTAACCTTAAACTTACATAGCAGCTGATGAGCTGTGTTTCTTCAGGTAATTAGTGCCAGTGAATCATCCTCTGACTAATGAGCTGACTAATAAAAGCAGAGATGGTCAGGGTAAGCTAACCTCTGCTATTTTTTTTGTACTCATTTCTTCAAATCTGGACACACACAAAGACCAAATTAGTTGATCTTGTTGCTCTGTGGAAGAAGCATTTGGCTTTTAATCGATACAATCAAGGCTTATAAAGGGAAAAAACAATAATTTGTACAGTCAGTGAATGTGTTTTTCTGATTGATAATTTATTTATTTTTTTCTCTTCTTCAGCTATGATGTGGACTCCAAGAGCACCAACCTTTCTAAACATGTGAGTAAAACACTCCTGCCCATGGTTTTTAAGACGTGTTGATGGGTTAGGTTAATACACTGCACACACTCATGGTGTAATGGGGATATTACTGTCCTTTTCAGTGTGGCTTATAGTTTGTGTAGGTAGAAAAATCAAACAGCTTAGAAAGCTCACCTCTAAAGCCAGTCACAGTTAAAGGAATGGTTCGCCGAAGTCAGATTCACACATATTCCTCTTACCTCTAATGCAGTCAGCAGGCCCAGACATGTTTCTCTAGAGTATTTACTTCTTTACTTTAACACTAGAGCTACAAGGCCAGTGTAATGTGTCATTTTATGCTTGTGATTCTCTCAGAAAAGAATGACCTTTCAGGGAATAAATGCTGCTACTGGAATGGATCCCTCAAGTTTATGCCTTTAGCACCTTTAGTTAGGAAACGTAATTATACTATATTCTATTGCAACAAAAATGCACAATGCTTTTTGTTATATTTTATTAAAACATTGTGCATGAATAACCATGAATTCAGTGTACCTTTACAATGCATTCAGGATATAATACCAATCAAACTGTGAATGTGCTTTTTTGCTGAACCATTTTGTTAAATTGATGGATCAGGATGACAATAAAAGAACAATGCTGTTCCTGTATTGAAAGAAAAAAATACCAATAAAAAGTAAAAAATAGAGTACTAAAACAACAAAGACGCCGTATGTATTGTTTGTCAGTTATTAGCAGAATATTGTGCAGTAGAGATGTAGTAGAATGCTGTAGTAACAAATTACAAAATAAGAGCAATAGTAATAGAGTTAAATCAGAAGAATAAAACGCTCAGCTAGACAGTTAAATTATGTAAATATTTTTGCTTTATCCCTAAAACATATTGAAGCATCCCTTGCAGAATTTCAGAACTGTGTGTGTGTGTGTGTGTGTGTGTGTGTGTGTTCACCAAGGAAATTACTTTTTATTTCTTTTTACCTCTCTGTTTGACTGTGTCTGTGTTAACACACACACACACACACATAAACACACATGGTTGTGTTGTGCTCATGCCTATGTGTGAACAGCCTTGTCATTATTAGTGCTAATAAATCCCGCAGTGTTTGCAGACGGGCTGCTGCGCAGTAATGCTCGCAAACATCCCTCCCCCTCCTAAACCCAAGTTTGTTTTGGTAATTTGAGAGAATCTCTCTCTGTGCTTCATATGCTGCTGCTTGTTTGGCAAGCACACAACTGTGCGCTGTCCTGCCCTCAGCACTGACCTCTGCGGCTGGAGCTTATTGCCCAGACAGAAGTGTAGAGGAAAGGCTAAAAGAACAGAAATAGAAATGAAATTTGAGTGCTTAATTCACTGTCTGTGACCGTATGACCGTCTTTTACTCTGATGTTTACATTTATTGATTTTATGACTCCTTTAGAGAATATCTTCCTCAACAGGGCTGATAGGAGTTTTTTTTTTTTTTTTTTTAAACCAGGCCTCTCCAGTGAGGCAGTAAGTGAGCAGTGACAGTTCTGATACCTCACAGGAACTGTTTACTGAGAAAATTTTCAAGTCTGTGGTGGTAAAGTCTGTTCGCTTTATTCAGCTTTCTAATGTCTGCCCTTTGACGGCACTGTACTGACTGCCCTGTATTATGGCTAATTTAATAAGAGCCACTTAATTAAGCCCGTCTGCCTTGTATTTACACTCATTGTCCATTTTATCAGCTCCATTTACCATATAGGTGCACTTTGTAGTTAACAATTACAAACTGTATTCCACTTTTGTTAGCCACTTGTTTCTTGTTCATTCATCAATGATCTGAACTCTCACAGGGCCACCAGTGAGCTGATATTGTTTGGGTTGTCAAATTTTGGTTTGTAAATATAGGAAATATAGACTTTTGAACAGTAGTGTAAGTGTGTTCATGGCTGAAACATCACAGTCATGATAAACTCACCATGAGCTGTTTATAGACCATATGGACTGTGATGAACTGTGAACAATTTGAAGATTTAACATTGTTCTCATAAATACATCACACACTTTTAATGAAATTAAAACATCAGTGCAAATTTGTTTTTTAGAATATAGACTCTTTCAAGCAGGCAAACTTTGCTGTTCAAACATTTTATGGCCAGCAGAAACTCAACCTCATCATAATCTAGCAGGCATAGGGCTTTATGTCATTAAGTAATTTCTTCTTTATTAGTCTATAGTTTGCAGTATTGTTAATTTTTCCAGCATAGAAGTTTAATTTAATGAAGATAATGTTGTCAATATCAAAATACAAACTCTACTGTGCTCACCTATACCACCCAAAAGTAATCAGGAAAAATAGGAAACACGAGAAACTATTTAAAAACTCTCTGGACCATTATACAGCGAGGGAAACAAGTATCGAGAACCATAAGTTTTTGTTATTGTCACGATTCCCTGTGTCTCCTAAATGAGGGCAGGCGTGTAGGCAGACATCCATCTTAGATTATTTTATTGAAACCAAAACAAAGGCACAAAGGCCAGAAACAAAACTCAACACACTCACCAAAAGGAGATATGGGAACATCCAAACAAAACCACTCAGTATGATGGTGGACCGACACTAAGGTCCACCACAAACAAACTTAAATAAAAAACACAAATCTAACACAACCCAATCAAACTAAGTTATCACTTTACTCTGAGCACACCGGCCAGCTGAAACCCATAACGAACACTCAAGACCCGTGTGCTTCAGGATTTCACAATAAAAGTTCACATACAAAACAAAAGGAAAAGAACAGCCTCTCACGGCGTCTGACGTGACAGGACAGTTATTTCAATTTATTTGTCTATTTCTACTTATTATTATGTTTGCCTTTCAATGCATATATCCCCTTCAAATTCACACACTATGTTTTATTTGTACTTTGTAAATATGAACAAAAGAGTATACATTCTTGAGCAAAACGTTTTAGTAAAGCTGTATTGATAGAGAAATAAGTATTTAGCCACCACAAATAAAGACGTTTATCTTTAGTGCCTGACCAGGGTCGTGTTCCATGAAACAGGATTAAGGGAAAGTCTGGCTTATTTCAAGGGAAAGTAAGGGAAAGTAAGCCAATACTTGTATGCACACACTTTACATTCACTCTTCACTATTGTGCTACTGTGCTATTGTAATATACTAGATGCTAGAAGACCAGTTGTACTGAGGCCACTCCAGCTAGATAAATTGTTCACTTAAACGAACTGCAGAACATTTACTCCAGAGGAAATGTTCTACTCGAGCCGGCCATCTATCCAGCTCGGAAAGCTGTTGTGCTGAACACATTGTTCCAGTAAGCCCCACCAATCTAAATCACCATCCGCTCCTCCAGCTCAGAGCCCACTCTGAAACATGTCTTTTGTGCATCTGTGCCGGTAGTGTTTACCCCCAGAGGCATGGACACACACACACACACACACACACATACACACAAACACCGAGACAGATAAATAGCACTGAGCAGTAATTGAAAGCATTTCTCGAGACTTCAGTTGTTTGCTCCAAATCCCATGGCATCCAACTGCCATCCCCAAATGAGTCCACAAATCACACGTGGCTTCATCTCAGTGCACCTAGCGCTCTTTTTGTCACCATTGCAGGCACTGAAAAAAAGTAATAAATCAATATTAAAAGAAACAAACTCCCTTTATCCATCCGTTAGCCTCCTGGGAAACTTCTTTCCAGTCTAAAGCCATTACCGAGAGTGTTAACATGCATGTGAAGAGCCGGCAGGGCTGGCTGTGCTGTCGTGAGCAGGTGAGAATTAAAAGGAGAAGGCCATAGGGAGTGCGGAGCATATATGTATATATTACAGTCTGTTCGAGAGAGAGAGAGAGAGGGATGGCTGGGTTTCTTTTACTTTATTAGATCTGGCTGGGGAGACTCAGTAACAGTAATTGTGCTTGTGAGAACGAAGCAGTGTCAGTGTTAATGCAGTTTTATAAATAGCGAGAGCTCCGGCTTCTTCACTAGCCGTCCCTTCCAGAGCCACACCATGCCATCAGCACAACTTTATTAGCATAGGACAGTTCAGTTTGGCTAATCATGTGTAGGTCACGTTTACATTTCTGCACACACCATGTTACCCAAGTTTTAAGCCTGTTACTTCGCTCTCTTACTTCTACTACTCTCTTCCTCATGATATCCTCCACAGCAATTCACTTCCTACCCTTTAAATCATGTCTTAAAACACACCTTTTTAAACTTCCATAGTCTGTTTGACCCCAGTCAGTTTTAATTAATGTACCCTATTAAGTAATTATTGTTATATTTTATTGTCTTAATTACTTTACATAATGTTATTGTTTATTGTCTCACTGTTCTTGTAAGGCGTCCCTGAAAGACGCCTGTAACTAAAATGCATTATTATTATTATTTACTTCAGTTTCTGGCACAAATCCAATGTATTTACCCACATATTATGCACTAAAGAGGCAAATAAGCCAAAAAGTTTCAGTTAATATGAGTGTGTATGATAAAAGGCAACATTCTCTTCCTTATACGTATGCATTTTAGAGAGGACTGTGTGAAATATGTGAGGATTGTGCAAAAGTAGGCGGAGTTATTCGATGTGCAATCCATTATATATTCCACCAATTTGCCTGCTCCTCTTCAACACATTATTGTCTCAAAAAGCCTCAAACACATGCAGAAACAATGTTCATCAGAGTAATACTGCTAAAACCCTTAGAACTAGATGCAATAATGCGAGAAGACGCAGAGCAAAATATACTTTTATGTATAAATGGACAATTTTCATTTTTCTGTAAAGTTAATGGATGCCTATGTAGGCAGCTGGGTTGCTCATATGTCAGTGTCACAGCCTCCACCAAAAAAGCACATCCAAACAGCCATGGCTCATTATGGTGCTTGCAGGGAGTGCTGCCAACGCTTCTCCTTGATTCTCCTCTTTGGTGTATATCAAAGCTTTACCTGATAGAGCAGAGGTGAAGTGGGATCATGTCCACTTGCAGCCCTGGGATCAGTTCAAGGGGAGTAAAACTGATCTAATGCATCATAATGACCAGTGAGGGAAGTAAGACTGCAGGGTACCGCTGTGTGTCTCTGTTATCGCTATTCTTTTCATGTTGCTCTGATTTCAGCTGTTCTGAAGATAGTTACTCATTCCTGTTGAGCTGATGAATAGCCACCAACGGCACAGTTTGAAAATTCATAATTGATCATGAGACTATTAGGAGTGAACACCTTCTGTTGTATGTTTATTTATTTTTATTATAGTATAATACATTTTCTCTCTCTCTCTCTCTCTCTCTCCCTCTCTCTCTCTTTCTCTCTTCCTCTCTCTCTTTCTCTCCCCCTCTCTCTCTTTTTCTTTCTTTTCTTTGTTATTTTGTCCCTCTTCTGTCTTTCTTTCTTTAATCTACTTGTCTGTCTGTCTCTGTGTTCTGTCATTCTGTCTCATTCTTTTCCCTCTTTCTTTTTCTTTCTCATATCTTCTCTCTTTCTTTTTGTTTGCTGTTTTGTCCCTCTTCTTTATTCATTTCATCTATCTGTCTGTCTGTCTGTCTCTTTCCCACTTTCTCTTTCTTTCCTCATATCCCCCCCCCCATGCAGGATTTCCTGGGTCAGGCGTGCTGCACTCTGGGGGAGATCGTAGGTTCTTTAGGGAGTCGGTTAGAGAAGCCTCTGGGGTAAGTACCAGTTCTGTTATGTGAAATTAACACATATAGAGTTAGACATTCAATACATGCTTTGACATGACTTGGAAACACAACACTGACACGATCTGAAATGGGTTTTACTGTTTTATTAAACACTTCATGAATTCCTGAAAATGTGACGGGGCTATTAAAGCAATTTCCTCCGGGATAAATAAAGTTTTCTGATTCTGATTCTGATTCTGATTCTAATGTCGGAAAAAAACTCTTGCTCTTATTCAAATTTATTATGTTTTATTTTATTTTTTTTTTCAAATGTATTATGTATAGAGCCCCACTCTGTCCCATTTATCAATGGAAAGGAGTCACTACAGGACCACCATTCACCAGATATCATGTGGCTGCTGGACCATTCTCAGCACCACAGTGACGTTGACATGGTAGTGGCATTGGAGTGTGTGTGGCTCTGATCCAAGTATATTAGACACTGGGCATGCCTTTATTCACACATGTCAGTGTGTAACTGCTAGGTTGAGAGTGATCCACCAAAATATCCAGTCAGCAGTGGCTGTGTGGTCAGATTGTGACCACAAATTATGTGGAAAAGTTGAACTATAGTCTCTAACTGTTCATCAGTGAAGTATATCATCAAGGTAAGGGTTTCAAATAAACTGACCACTAAGTGTACATCTGATGAAGAAGTGAGTATGAGCCTTTTTTCAGCGTCCCATTGTTACTCCGCACTGTCTTTTGCATAACAGAATACTAGAACCCACTTTAGGCTATCAGCTGGGCATACCTTGTGACAATCTTCCAATTACTTTGTTGTTTTCATGTGATTCTTCATACATTTTGGACAATAAAGGCAGCAAAACAAATCCATATCAGATATCCCTGGAATTACAGGTAAAATCGAAGACTGCAACTGACTTGTACCTGTGCCCTAGAGACCAGACCTGACCAGGCCCGGCTGGTACTGCAAAATTTAAAAAACTTCAGATATATAGTCATAGAAACATAATTCAGTTTACACTCAGCAGGACATCCAGACATGACGTGCAGATGCTTTAATCATATAAGGTCACAACATTTTGATTAATTTAAGCCAATGGAACACAAAAGCACCCGATAAAACTCTCTTATGTTTTACAGATCTCTCTGTGCCTTGAATGATTCAGTTCCACAATTGGTTTTGTTTTCATTTTGACTTTGTTGTACATTTTAACAAATAGATTGTGTTAAAAGTGATGAGACTAAATTTATGCTATTTGAACTGTTGTTTGGTTTTATGATGTGAAAATTGTAGCCTGTTGGCCACTAGGGGTGTAGAATTAATTTTTAAAGTTTTTGTAGAATTAATTTTCATTAAAAAAAAGTGGTTTGAGCACGCTGAGAGAATTTATATTTTTACACAACCTATTTGGGCTACTTTTGACTTCTAGTGTTCGTTAGCAACATTAGCTTTGTAGCTCCAGTGCTAAACTAAAGAAGTAAAACTTGAAAACCATATTTCTTGCAACTTTAGGGTTAAGTGGAAAATTGTGTATACTTGATCGCCAAACACTTTCTTTAACCCAGCTTTTTTCCAATGTAAGGTTCATGTCAAGTGGTCTTTATTTAACTTAATGATTACTACATTAAGTGTTACTACAGTAACTTCAAATAAAAATGAAGTTTAAATTACAGATATTTATTTTAGTTCCCAGAAATCATGAGGCCCTGAAGATTTCCCACTGATTATCGTGATATGGTTTAAGATAAGTAATTGGTCATTTGTAATTGATTACTTTTTGAGTAACTGCCCCAACGCTGCTGCTACATCAATATTAATGAACCTGAACACAGCACAGGCTGATGTTAGGATGTAAGATGGAAGGGAGTGGATAGATGATTGTGGCAGTGCTGTTTTTGTTGCAGTTGTGTAAGGTGACATGCTGTCAAGAACTGTGTTTGTGTGTGTGTGTGTGTGTGTGTGTGTGTGTATGTGTGTGTGTGTGTGTGTGTGTGAATGTGAGAGAGTAAGGGTGCAGTTCAAACTCACTAATGAGCTGTTTGCTTACTGCTGATGCTCATTATTCTGAATCTGCTTGTTAAAGTCTTAATTCAAATCCCTCAATCTTAGACCCTCTCTCTCTCTCCCTCTTTCCTTCTCTCTTTCTCTCTCTCTCCCTCTCTCTCTCTTTCTCTCTCTCTCTCTCTCCCTCTCTCTCTCTCTCTCTCTCTGCTCGCTCTATGTCTCTCTCTCTGAGAAAAAAAGCCCAAAAACACATTGTTTCTGTCTTTCATTTTCAGCACTAAAAGCAGCAGCAAACGCTTACTGAAACATACTGACTGCCACTCAGCAGGGCTTGTGGAGTAACGGGGCAGAAAACATATATATACAGTAACCCCCCGCTTTTACGTGGATCAGGAGTCGCGGAATCAGTGTAACACGGATTTTTTCTGAGAACCTAACTGATAATTGTATGTGGAAATCCCCACAATAACTGTCACGGCTGGGTACTGGAGAGGGAAAGGGGAGGACGCCACAGAGGTCAAAGTGATAAGATATTTAATGAAGTATATATATATATAAAAGACAAACACACAGTAAACACAAGAACAGTAAACCAAAACACAACACCCCGGCTCTAACCCAAAACAAGATAACAGAAAACAGGGTTGACAATAAACACCTAAGGCCCGTGCTCCTCAAACGAACAAAGAAAAGTAAATGCAAGACTCTGGCTCAAGCTTCTCCCAAGCTTACACGGCCAGGAAACGTGAATACAGGCTGCGGGTGCAAGACGTGCACCACTACAAGGAAACTCTGGAGGAACACGGGCCTGGAAAACAAGACAGAGAAACGGGTCATATAAATAAACAGGAACGGGAACCAGAACATTCAATGAGGCAATAAACACAGATACACGTAAAGCACAACCAGAGAGACAAACCAAGAACCAGACAGGAGTAGACAAAACCAGAAACCAAACACATGCAGAGTCAACAAAAGACAAATACAGACTCAAACTAACAGGGATCGGCTGGGGCCTTAAAAAGGGGAAACAAACAAGGAACAGGTGAGGACAAGGGAAACGAGGAACAGGTG